>JAHTLZ010000010.1:1368494-1379881 GCA_023846285.1 Phrynocephalus versicolor
TATTTATTTATTTATTTATTTATTTATTTATTTATTTATTTATTTATCCCACCTTTCTCCTTGGAAAAGGACCCAAGGTGGCTTACAATAATGAGGGGCAATATACAGCCTGGAAGATTTAAGACATATTCAAGTTAAGAACAGGGAATTAAAAGAGGCATCTTAGAACTTAAAAGGTAACAGTAGAGTTGCAAAGTGCATGCAAAAAGAAAAGAAAAATCCATTATGAGGGGTGGAAAGTAACATGGAACACACTGGTGTTCTTATGAATGCAGTCAATGCAATCATGCATGGTAATCCATATAAAATTCACATAGTAGGTAGTCCCTCATTCTGGGAAAGCTTGCCTGAAGAGGAAGGTCTTTGCCTGCTTCCGGAAAGACAGCAGAGATGGGGCAGTCCTGGCCTCCAGTGGGAGGGACTTCCAAAGTCTGGGAGCAGCAACAGAGAAGGCCCTTTCATGCTGAATTTTCCTGAGACTTTCCATCGGTAGCCTCACATAGAGCACATTACAGTAGTCCAGCCAGGAGGTCACTAGGGAATATGTCACAGTGGCCAGAGCAGATATCTCAAGAAATGGGCGTAATTGGTGTACTAGTTTTAATTTTGCAAATGCACTTCTGGCCACAGCTGTGACCTGGGCATCTAAGCTCAAGCATGAGTTCAGGAGCACCCCCAAGCCACGCACCTCTTCTTTCAATTGTGGGATAATCCCATTCAGTACAGGTTGCATCCCTATCCCTTGATCTCCTTTTTGACTGACCAGAAGCACCTCTGTCTTGTCTGGGCTTAGTTTCAGTTTTCCCTTCTCATCCAGTTAAGTCGAAACAGCTTCCTTGAACTCCAGAGGTGACAAGAGGTAGAGTTGGGTGTCATTGGCATACTGGTGACACTTAACCCCAAAACTCTGAATGATTCCCCCCAGTGCTTTCATACAAATGTTAAATAACATAGGAGACAGAACAGAACCCTGATGTACCCCACAAGTCAGTGGCTGTGGTGTTGAACATGAGTCCCCTAACACCACTTTCTGCATTCTCTCCTGTAGGAAGGACTGGAGCCACTGTAAGACAGTGCCACTAAGTCCCATTTTAGAGAAACAAGTCAGGAGGATTACACCATGTTCTAAATGGGATTATATTTTCTCACATAAGTAGGTTAACCACTTGGGAATGATCCTGGACATGGCATCGCTTCTGGATGTCTGTGAAGATTCTCAGCCATCCAGGTGAGTTTATCTGGAAGTTGAGTCATGGCAACTGGACTTCTTTTTTTTGAGAGATTGAAACCTCTCGCTGCTCATCCAAGCAGTTTTGTCAATCTGAAGAAAGCTAGTTGCCAGTCCTCCATTTTATAGCTGACTTTGACCTCATGTCACCCTGGTCTGAAATAGGCTCATAAGACAGACAATGGTCTGAATAGGCTTGTTAGGTGAACAAGTCTCAGTAGGCTCATTAGGTGGACAATGGCCTAAAGTGCCAACACCCATAAAGTATGGGTTGTTAGCCATGGCCTTGGTGGTGGAGGTGTGAAGTATTTTTGATTTGTCTGGGGATTGTTGAAATCACAGCCTGATAAGTAGGCAGAGAGAGTGTGTCTGAGGGCCCCCCCACCTCTGTTGAGGGAGGGGTTTTCAATGCTCATATGAATGGCTTCCCTGACCCCTCTCTCAAACCACCCATCTTCTCTGTCTAATATGTGTACACCCTCATCTTTGAATGAATGACCTTTGCCCTTCAATTGGAGGTATACTGCTGATTCTGGTCCTGAGCTGTTACCCCTCCTGTGGTGGGCCATCCTTCTGTTCAATGGCTGTTTAGTTTCTCCAGTGTAGAGGTCTGTACACTCCTCACTGCATTGGACCGCATATACTATATTGCTCTTGGAAAGCCATGGCAAGGAGTGCCTTTGTCCAGTTTTGGCTTGTTAGCCGCGCCCTTTGCAGGAAAAAAAAAAAAGGAAAAAGGGCAGATTTGGTAACAGTGATCCATGTCTTAAATGCCTTTTGATTGAACTACTACAACATATTCAACATAGGGCTGCTTTTGAAAAGTGTTTGGAGCGTGTGGCAATATGTGGTAACCAGATTGTTCACAGATGTGGTCAAAAGACCATGCCACATCCGTTTTGAACCAACTGCATTTGTTTCCACTTTGCTTTCAAGGTCCATTCAGGGTTCTGGTTTTGAGTTTTAAAGCCCCCAATTACTTGGTTAGATACACTGTGGCTCTTTTTACATTCTTACAGACTGAGCAGGCATGTAGAAGGCTACATTTCACCAGCAAATAAAATAAAGGAAAATAAAGTCATACGGTCCTTGAACACAGTCTGAAACCAAAGGTGAATAATTTATTTGTTTTATATTATTTGTAGGCTAACTCAAGGGAGATCACAAGCTAGTACATTTAGGTGGCTTGAGTGCAAGTGGAGAAAATATCACTGTGAGTCAGATCAAACATGGCCTAGAGCCCACTATCGAGCCTATTCTGTGGCAATACGGTTGGCGAAAAGGCAACATTTCGTCAACCGCATTGCTTCCTCAGAGTGCCATCCAGTGGAGCTGTTTCGGGTGGTCCAGGAATTTCTTCAGCCGGGAGATATGGTGGAGGCCCTGGACCATTCGGCAGCACGCTGTGATGAGTTTGCTGTACACTTTGAGGGAAAAATTGCTCAGATTCGTAGTGAATTGGATTCCACCATTGGTACAGAATCAAAGGCTGTGTCCAGTGTGCCGTGCTTAGGTCCAGTGTTATTGGAAGAGTTTCAATTGTTGAGACCCGAGGATGTGGACAGGGTGCTTGGATCTGTCCGCTCTACCACCATTCTGCTCAACCCTGGCCCTTCCTGGTTAATTGTAAGATCAGCCAAGGGGGTTCGTACCTGGGTCCAGGAAGCTGTAAACGCCTCTTTAAGAAAGGGAATGGTACCTGCTGCCTTGAAAGAGGCAGTAATTAGACCACTCCTTAAAAAACCCAACCTGGACCCAGGGCTGGTGGGTAACTACCGACCAGTAGCGAACCTTCCTTATTTGGGCAAGGTGTTGGAGCGGGTGGTGGCCGGACAGCTCCAGGGGCTGCTAGATGTAACGGATTTTCTGGATCCATTTCAATCTGGTTTCAGGCCGGGTTTTGGAACAGAGACTGCCTTGGTCGCCCTGTACGATGACCTTTGCTGGGAGAGTGACGGGGGAGTGCGACCCTGTTGATACTCCTGGACCTCTCGGTGGCATTCGACACCATCGGCCATGGTGTCCTTCTGGATAGGCTGGGCAGGTTGGGAGTTGGAGGCACTGTCTTACAGTGGTTCCCTCCTTCCTGGCTGACCGTGTTCAGAAAGTGGTGCTGGGGGATAGTAGCTCTGCCCCGTGGCATTTACGTCATGGGGTTCCACAGGGCTCAATACTATCGCCCATGCTGTTTAACATCTACATGGAACCGCTGGGAGAAGTCATCAGGAGGTTTGGGCTGAGGAGTCAGCAATATGCTGACGATACTCAGCTCTACCTCTCGTTCTCCACCAATCCAGGTGAGGCGGTTTCTGTTCTGAACTTCTGTCTGGACCAGATAATGGACTGGATGAGGGTTAATAAATTGAAACTCAATCCAGACAAGACGAAAGTGCTGTTAGTGGGTGCTTCGTCAGCCAGGCTAGAGGGCCACTTCCCTGTTCTGGACGGAGTTGCACTACCCCTAAGGGACAGGTCCGTAGCTTGGGGGTGCTCCTGGACCCCGGTCTAACTCTGGAAGCCCAGGTGGACTCGGTGGCCAGGGGTACCTTTCTCCGGCTGTGGAAAATATATCAGCTGCGCTCCTACCTAGATGAACGGCGTCTCATGACAGTTACACATGCACTGGTAACATCCCGTATTGATTACTGCAATGCGCTTTATGTGGAGCTGCCTTTGAAGATGGTCCGGTGATTGCAACTGGTTCAGAATCGCGCTGTGCGGCTGGTGACTGGCGGGGCCACCAGGGAACACATCACGCCAATTCTGTATAACCTTAATTGGTTACCAGTTGCTGCCCGAGCCCAATTCAAAGTGCTTGTCTTGACATATAATGCTTAGGACCTAGATACCTGAAGGACCGTCTCCTTCCATATGAATCTACCCGGCAATTAAAATCCAGCCAGAGGGCCCTCCTGGAAGAGCCATCCCTCAAGGAGGTGAAAGGGATGGCTTGTAGGAGCAGAGCCTTCTCGGCAGTTGCTCCTAGATTATGGAATGCCCTCCCAACCGAGACCCGCCTGGCACCAGGTAAAAACATTCCTGTTCAAGAAGTCTTTTTAACTGATTATTGTGGGTCCTGATGGCGATTTTAGTGCAGTGTTTTAATATATTGTATTTATTGTATTTAAATGTTTTATTGTTTTAATTATATTGCAATATGATGTTTTAATTGTCTAAATTGTTTACTTTGATTGTGCGCCACCCAGAGACCTTTGGGTAGTGGACGGCATACAAGTTAAATAAATAAATAAATAAATAAATAAAATAAAAACACAAATTACACATTAAAAAAAATTCAGCAGCAGCAGCAGCAAAAACAACAACAATGCATAAACTTGCTTAGCTAAAATCCAACTTTCAGGAACCCAGTTATGGTTACTTAAAAGCCTGCCTGAAGAAGTGGGTCTCCAACTGTTGGCTTGGACCAGGAGCTTATAAAATCCTAACACACAGCAGTGAGTGCATGTGGGAAGCCACCAAGGGAGGGAAGAAGAGGAAATCAATGACACACACTGTCTTGTGAACCTCTTTTTCCTTCAGTGAGAGGAAGCTGAGCTTACGGGGGTGGGGGTGAGGTTAAAGGCCCATATGCCACCCCTGCTTCTTTGGCTAAAAGTCAGGCTGAGCCAATGAAGCCTGCTTTTGCATAACAAATGTGGAATTCTAGAACTGGGAATGCCAGAACTTGTGAAGGCACATGACATGTGCATTGTTCTGGCCATTTGAGTGTAGATCTGCACATGAAGGGCCTCTCCAAGCCAAGCTAGTAAATGTTTTCTATGGGCAAGGGTCAAATCCCTTGTTAGTTCAATTTGCAGCAGACCTATTGAAAGCAATGGGATTATATTTGTGACTAACATCTCCCATTCATTTCAGCAAGTCTGCTCTAGGTTAAGATGGTACTCGTAATTGGATTTAGCTGAATTTCTCAATTTCTAAATGAATACTAGTGGACATCTTTACCAGGAAGCAACCTGTTTGTTCTCCAGAGACAATACTGCAAAATATGTATGCAAAATGTCACAGTCTTCTCTGAGCTTTAAAATTTGACCTATTAAATGATGCCGAGTTCTTTCTTTCTTTGATAAACGCCCCGCCTTTTCCCATCAACGACTGCTAATGCGTATAAAGGTCAATAGCAGGGACAGCCTAGTGTACCACTTTATGGACTCCAGCTGTAGATGCCAATGGCAGTGGAAGAGATGAGAGACAGGATGTTTACACCTGTGGAGTTTTTCAAGGGCTTACAAGAAAGCTGCTGGGGTGGGTGTGGGGTGGGCATGCTACCCTGCCTGTGGAGCTCCTTTTTACTTTCAGAATGACATTTCTCCGCCTCACTGGAACACCCTGCTGCTGCCCTTTGGCCATACGTGGGATTTCTTGCTTTAGCATTAGAATATGAGCTTTCAGAGATGGGGGAGATGGTGTTCAGATAAAGTCCTATATGCACACAGATCTGGGTAATAATATGATCTCTTAGAACTGCAGAGCTGGCAATGGCCCTCTGGATCATGGAGTCTGCCCCCTGTCAAGGAGTCACAATGAGGGACTGAACTCCCCAACCTCTTGCTCTACAGCCAGACGCCTAATCCACTGAGCTAATGCATGCTTCCAATCTTTAATTTTTCAAATGAGCACTGTAGCCGGGCTTCTTTTGTCAATATCCTATAACTTTATCAAAGGGTACCTGCAGTCCATTTACTGGGGCATTGTGAAGTTATCACCATCAATAATTAAAGGGCCATTATTCAAAATAAATGAATATTTTAGGAAAACAAATTGGAGTTGGATTCAAGCTTCAGTGAGTATGTCCTATTCTTCTTTATGTACAATTTTTAGTCATTCATCCCATGTGGTCTGAGATGTATGGGGCAGTTTTCCTGTTATATAGGTTTGTGCCATATTCATTTCTCTTTTAAAAATAATGCTAATTAAATGCTCATGCTCTAAGCGGGTGGTGTGTTTTCATGTGCCATGTTAATGCATTAGGCATGCATTTAACAATGGGAATACTGCAGTTTTTGATGGCATTGTTGAGGAGGCAAAAGCACTTGACAACCTCTTACAAACTCATGCATCGTCACAGCACCCCTGTGAGATGGCCATGGCTCCTTGATTACATTTCCACCATGAAATGATGAAGAATTGTGTAAAGATAATCTAGAATCAAACTTCTTGTCCAGACCTATGCCCAATGTTCTATCAGATATAATATAATATTTTGTATAATGTGCATATTACTGGTATATATCTGGGATACATCATGTTAAATCCACTCTCTTCCTCCCTGTATGCTTTTTGATGTTTTATAGTAGGGTCAACTTAAAACATTCTATCATATAAGGTGGAGAAGAAAATGGTACCTCTCTTCCCATCCAAAGTACATCGCACGTGAGGCTGATTGTTACTTTTTGTCTCTGTGGTGGAAAATCTTGTAACTGCCTCTCCTTTTGTCTGACAGTAATTGGAGAGCTGAAATAATAAATAATTTGCTGCCTTTTTGTGGCACTCATACTCAGTGACCTCATCTGCCTAATGGTCCGCTTGGCCCAGTCCTCTAGATGCATATTCCGGCCCTCAAAGACAGGGAGCAGAGGATTTGCTCTGACTCACAATAGCTTCTGAACCACAATGGGAAGACCTTTCACTTCACCAGGGAAATCTTCAACTGGATATGTCATGTGAGCTATGAAACCCTGGGCCTTCTGTATGCACAGTTAGTGCACTACTATTGGGCTACAATCTCTCTCTCTCAATCCCAAGGTAAGCCATTCCAGTTGTATGGGATTGTTTGAAGCCAAGCACAGGATCACTTACATCCAAAGTGAGAACCATTCCCCTAGTTCCATGAGACTAAGCTTGTAGATAGTTGCACAGATAAAGAACTGGGCACAGGACCCCTTGCAGGCTTTCAACCTCAAGGTAGCAGGATTCTACCTGTTCAAGCTTGGACTATTTGAGTATCCAAAAACTAAATAAATAAATCTACAACTTGGACAATGCTGTCGCAGTCAGAATCAATAGAGCAACAACAGGGAACTTCCAATCTGTGGGCGAAACCCAGCCCACAGAGAAGTGGTCTAAGTGGCCCAAGTGCCATGAGAACAATAAATCCCACTTTAATCTCTGATGACCAGAGATAATACCTATCGGGTTAAAGCAAAGCTTGCTCCTAATAGAGCACTATGACCTTGCAGAGTGTGTCTAGAGAGACTGCCATGTCTCCATTGGTCCTTCATCAATGTGGCAATCTCCCAGACCGGGTGTTGCATGAGGACAGCATGAACCTTCTTCAGCCAGCACTTCAATCAAGGAAGTGGCTCAAACCCCACATGGACTGAACACAAATGGCCAGTGCAAACTGCCAAAGCTATGTCTGCTTGGCCAGAGACCTGATGGCATCAACAGCCACGGTCCCTGTCTGATGTTGGCAATATGTTCCCATCCCCTGAGAGCATTTGGCTTCTGGCATTGGTACTGACTCCTTTGCAAGAGTGGAAGTCTCCAGTATGGATGCATACAGTCACTTTTGTACTTTGCACATCCCAAAATGTGCCATCATATCCCTCAAGAGTGTGAAGTTCCTAGGAAAGAATGGAAGGAGGAGAAGAGGGGCACCCCTTTCATATAAGGAAACTGATGCCTCTGGCTTTGCTCTGCTTGTATATTTGCAAGGAACTCAAACATGACAAAGTATAAGAAGAGTCCAATGGAAACATGGACGGAAAGCAACACTTTAGTTAAACATTCAGACTAAGTAGGTAAATAATACAATCTACTAACATTGACATTAACATAAAGAAGTAAGGTAAGTCGGGAAGAGAAACCAGCTCTCATTTTAGGCAAAAATATTGCAAAAAATGGGACCTTGCATTTGAAGAATCTAGAGAACTAGCAATGGCTTGTATATCAGTTATTATCAGTTCTACAACTTAAAATAGATGTAAAGATACTGTACAACTTCTGAACCCCGAGTTCCCTGAGCTCCTTGCCCTCTGAAGATGCCAGCCACAGAGTCTGGGGAAATGTCAGGAAGAAAAACTTCTAGAACACGGCCAAATATCCTGAAAAACTCACAATAGCTATCAGATCCCAGCTGTGAAAGCCTTCGAGAATATGCTGTACAGGATGTTTGTTCATGGAAGCATCCATAGGAGAATATGGCTATCTGTATGCATCTGTCCATCGGCAGGGTAGGGTTCACCCAGGACATACTGACCTGGCCTAGAATACCTCGTGTGAGTCATGATAAAAAAAAATCACCACTCTTGCCCAAGGCCACAGTTTGTTGTTATGTATGACAAGTTGCCCATGAATAGAGTTAGCTTGGGGATGTGGTCTTGGCAGGAAGCTCCATTGATTTCCATGCATCTGACTCCCAAGAAAGAAGCTGAAAATTGCACCGTCAGACCAACGTTGAGCGCTATTTCGCATCTCACCTTTGACAAATTCCACACATGGACTGGCTGTATCCATCAGCTCCCAAATGAGAAGCACAACCAGAAAAAGTACAAAGAGAAGGAGAATGAACTTCCTCTTCTCCTAGGTACCAGATGTTCAACAAGGCACTGCAGCCAGCCGTTCCTCATTGAGAGTTGTCTGTAACTTGGGTGGTGGGGACAGGGCTGTGGAGAACTCTCCCTCCCTCCATTGAAAACAACTTGGCCTCAACATCTTTGGACAAACCAGACACACATATATTACGGATGCAGCTGCAGGAGTCAGTATAGATTAAATTCAGCTGGTACTAAGCAAGGTAATGCATCTGGCACATCCTTACTTTGGCCCCTAGGGACACATTTTGTGCTCACACAACAGTCCTTAAAATCAATACAGTCATGGTAGCAATAGTTTTATACACACACACACATACACACACACACACACACACACACACACACACACACACACACACACAAAGCCAAGTCATGGTATTTATTTGTTTATTTATTTATTTATTTGATTTATATACTGCAACCATCTAGCAAAAGTTACTCTGGGCGGTTTACAAACATATATAAAATATAAAAACAGGTTAAACAACTTAAAATAGTAAATAAAAACTAATCAATCAAACCAAACAATCAAATCGCAATAATAAAAAGAATAAACAAATAAGCACAAAATTGATTGACAATTCAAAATAAGAAATGGAAAAAATATAACTAGTAGAAAATTATCATAAGGCAGGATAAAATGGCAGTGTCCTATTTATATAAGTTAGCAGTAGTTTTACACACACGCACACACACACACACACACACACACACACACACACACACACACACTAAGCCAATGATTTCCAAGCTGTGTGCTACCTTGAGATGAGTGCTGGCACACTGTAAAAAAGTAAACAAATCAAATAAAGTTTTCTGGGAACTGAAAACACAACCCACAGGGGAGGCTGTTTGTGCGGTCTCTGCATGAGTCCAGTCTGGCCAAGCTGCCTTGCCAATCAACCTCCAAGTGCAAAATTTAGGTAATGGCAGGGTCTGGTTTCATGGGCATGAAGCCCTTGAGGTGGCGATGTCTACTTCTTCACTACCTCCAGCATGTAGTGCACTGACTGAGAAAAAGCCTAGGGATCTTCTCTGCAGAGTGAGATCTGAGGCTTCTGCCCCTGAGAGTTGCCTCCAGGCCATCACTCCTGACTCCACTGAAACTGGGAGATAGCTGCTGCTACTGCAAAATCTGATGTGATTAGATCAGGAGGGAGAGAATGACTGGCCTTCCACTAGTTCCTGTTTTCTTCATGGCATATATGCCATAGAACAGGTATACTGTAAGTGTGTCTATGCCGAGCACTCAATTTTGTTGAAAATGGTTAGACAACCTTCCCTTTGGCTTTTGAGATTTAAGTACCACTCATCTTAATAGCAATAAAAGCTCGCCTTTTCCAAACCCCACCCAAATTTAGATCTTGACACATAAACATTCATCGGTTAAATTCTTCACTGAGTGCCATGTTTTCTGGACCCCCCCTTCCCCTATAATCACGAGGAATTGTGGCATGTGTGTATACACCCACAGAGCTCTATACAGAATGTAATTTTATACCCAGATTTATGTCATCTGTTTCCTATTCCCTGTAAACAAGGCTTGAAACACTGGGTAATGCTCACTCTTTGTGTCAGGGTATGCTGAACTACTATGGCAATTTGAAAACATATTCTTAATGCTTCTCATAATTGTATGTATCATTCAGTACTGAAAAAATGAGGATGCTCTGAAATGGATGAGAACCTGCCTCTTTACCTTTTCCCCCTCTCGGTGCAGTAAAGGTTTT
The DNA here is from genome assembly GCA_023846285.1 of Phrynocephalus versicolor. Taxonomy (NCBI): domain Eukaryota; kingdom Metazoa; phylum Chordata; class Lepidosauria; order Squamata; family Agamidae; genus Phrynocephalus; species Phrynocephalus versicolor. Next base: position 1,379,009 of record JAHTLZ010000010.1, read on the forward strand.
TCTGCTAAGAGGTACTGAAGCAGAGACAGATGACAACTAGCCTGCCTGTGAACCAGTCTGTTTTCCAAATGCTACCCTCCCTTCCTTAGTGAACTTCTGGTTTACATAGGAAGAGAAATGCCCTTGGCTTCCTAATCATAAGCACGCCCAGGGTCATTCCCCACTGCCCCTCAAACTGAACAGGTAGCTGAGTTTCTAGAATTCAAGTGGAGACTAGCTGGCATTGTCCTATGACAGCCTCATTTTAGCACACATTCTTGATCTGGACAGTATTATTATCCTACAGAGGCAAAACAATCAAGATATCAGCCTAACTCACCTGGCTTGCTTAGGCTGGGATGGGCAATCTGCATGCCTCAAATTATTGTTGAACTGTGACTGTCATTGGCTCAGAATGATGGAAACTGCGGTTCAAAAACATTTCAAGGGCTACCACATTCCTCACTACAATCATGCCATCAAGTCACTTCTGACTCATGGCAACCCTAAGAAAGAATGATCTCCAAAATGGCCTCCCCTCCACAGCCCTGTTCAGCTCTTGCAAATTCTCAAGCCTCTGGCTTCAGCAAACATAAGTGTGTGCGTGTGTGTGTGTGTGCGCGCACACACGCATGCGTGTGTGCATGCACACATCTGTTTAAAAAACTAAAAAGGTCACATTGTCTTAAACATTTTCAAATGTTACTCCCATTTTTGTTTCATTAGCTGGACTGGAATTTCCAGATTGGCCCATATTCTACCCAGATTATTCATCATCATCATCATCATCATCATCATCATCATATCGATCGGCTTGCATAATTCGCCAATACATCACATAGTCCTAAATACTTGGGAAGCGTTTGACTAGCGATTTGTAATACAAAAATCCAG
>JAHTLZ010000010.1:1385482-1439199 GCA_023846285.1 Phrynocephalus versicolor
AAGACGCCCCCTGCTTCCCCTGAGAAGCCCAACACAGACACGGGGCCCGGCTTCACGGAGCGGGGGTACCTTGCCAAGAAATCGGGGGGAGGGGCGACGGAGGGACGGCGGCCCCTCTGTGAGTGGAAGAGGCAAGCACACTATTGCACCAGAACCCCCCCCCCCTTCCCCGGCTCTCTTCCACCCCCGCCGCCTGCCTGCCTGCCTGCCTGCTTGCTTGCAGAAGCCGAGCGTCCGCGCTCTTTCTTCTACTCCTCCCTGCCTTCCTTCCTCCCTGCCTGCCTTCCTGCCCCCAATGCAGAAAAGGCGCTCTGGAGACTGCTGCTGCTGGCATCTGGGGGAGGCGGGGGTGGGCGGGTGGGCACGGCGAGGAACGGATTCCTTCAGTTGGGAAAGGCAGGAGGAGTTGGACAGTTGCCCTCCACCCGAGAGCTCCAGGCCCAGACCCCTTTCCCTCACCCACAGGGGACCCGGGACCCCGCGCTTGGGTGGATGGGATGGGGGGGAGCTCCCCCAACTCGACCTGTCCCTGCTAGGCGGGGTGGGGTGGGGTGGGGTTTGGAGGGAGGAGGGCAGCCTGCTACTGGCCCCTCTTATCACTATCACCACCACCAGCAGCCGCCCAGCGGGAATGGCTTGGAAAACCCGTCGGGGGAGGTCAGGGATCCCCAAGTGAGGGTTGAGGTTCCACCAGGCAGGAGGAGCCCGTGCGACCCGATGAGTGTGCAGGGGGACAAATGGGGGTGGGTCGGTTCGCGATCCCTTTCACGGCAGACAGACCCAGGTAAAGAAAGAAAAGGGGGGGGGGGAGGAAGAGACTCGGGAGCCCGGAGGAAATCGCTCTGCGGCAAAAGCCCCCGACTAGAAGTCGAGGAGAGAGCGGGGAGGCTCGAATGGGGATGAAGTGGGGGGTGGGGGAGGAGTGGGGGGGCGCGGAGGCCAACCAAGAGGAGCCAGATCAGGGGGATTCCCCGGCGCCCCTTCCTCTTCCTTCTCTTGCCAACCCGCTCCAGTCCCCCCAACCCGTACCCACCTCCCCCCCCCCCCAAGGCTCCCCCCTGGCTTGCGAGACAACTTACTGTGGTTGCGGCGCTAGCGCGACTCCTGCAAGGCGTTGCTGGACTGCAGAGGTGGGGAGGCTGCAGGAGAAACTGCGGTTGTCGCCATCTTGGTGCGCTCCCTCCCCTGCCTCCCCCCCAGTGCAGCGCGCCGTTCCCTTGCATAATTGATGACTCTCAGCAGAACGGCGGAGCGAGCCCGGGCGGGCGCTCGCCCTCCTCGCCAGCCCGGCCCGGCCCAGCCCAGCCCAGCCCAGCCCAGCCCCCCTTCCTTCCCTCCCTCCCCCCACCCCGCAGCACACACCTTTCCGTCTCCCTCTCCCCGCAGTCCCCTTCCCTCCGCAGCCTAGGGGCCGGGAGGACTCCTCCGCCAAAAGCCCCAGAGCAAAGTTCGCGGGAAGAAGAAGAAGAAGAAGAAGAAAAGTTTGGGGGAGCGCCAAGAGGCTGGAAGGGAAGGGTCTCGAACTCGCGCCTGGCCCAGGAGGAGAGAAGCCCACTCACTCACTTCGCAGAAGTTCTTGGGACGCAGCGCGGCGGCGGCGGCGGCGGCGGCGGCAGGCCTGATTGCCACGGCGGCGGACGCAGCCGCGCAGGCTTTCCGAGTTCACGCGATCGAATCTCCAGCCCCCGTCGGGGATTTCCTCCCCTCTCTCTCCGCCTCGCCCATGTTCGGGCAATGCCCTGGAAAGAGGAGGCTTCTTCTGGGCAAGATTTGAGAGGCGGAGAGAGCGAGCGAGCGAGCGAAAGAGGCAGGCAGGCAGGCAGGCAGGCAGGCAGATTCTACCACGTAGGCCACCGGGAAGAGTGCCGAGGGCGGGCGGGCGAGGAGGGGGGGGCTGTCCTATGGCAAAGCATTCCCCGAGTGCAGAAGGAGCCCATCAGCACCCAGAGTTGCAGAAGGGACTGGCATGGCTAGATGTTTGAGGGGCATGATCCGGAAACCTCGCCAGGAAGCCGGTTGCGGAACGGAGTACGGCCGTCAAAGCTCCCCACCCAGCCACCCCCAGTGCCTGGCAAGAAGGTCAGAAAGCCGATGGGAGGGGGGAGGAGGAAAGGGGGCTAGTGATCTGTTGATGGACCTGGTGGCGGTGGGGGAAACAGATGCCCTTCTCCGCTTTGCCTTGCTCATAATTATGATCACTCTGGTTCAGAAATAGCCTGCTCACTGAAATAGGCTTTCTGCATCAAGAAAGCTGGTGGGAGGGGGGAGAGAAGGGAATGGAAAGGGAAACATTTAAATTAGGTGAGATTTCTTGCAGAGGAGAGATCAAAGGAAAACAAGGGACTTATTCCTAAACCCTAATGCACCCCCCCTCCCAAACAAACCATAAGTGCAACAGCAGCATAACCTTCACCTCACCCCACCCCAGGTCCAGTTACATATGGTTTTCATTGCCTCACTTCCTACCTTGGTGTCTAACGTTTATTTTTTATGAATGACCACAGTAGGAAAAAAAAGCCACCAGCCATTCAGTCTGAACCTGAAAAATCCATCAATGTGTCTATGACATGGCAAAAGACTGGAGGGCTTCTGCACAGGAAGCAGGAGAGAGCAAGTCACTCCACAGAGGGAGCCAGGGTGGGATATTGGGTGCAGTGACTGGAGAAGTTAACTTTTTAACCCCGATGACCACTGCCAGCGTGCCACAGCCAGCATGGGAGCTGCTGTCCCCAGAAGTAACTTTTGTCTTCTCTGAACCCCCTGCCAGAACTGGAGCATAGGTCCCTGCCCTGAACTGACAGGGTAAGACTGCATTTTTAATAATGAAGGTTAGCGGAGACGCCCAGAGAAGATCCTTTAGATTTGGAGAAGGGCTCTGGGAACAGAGGAAGCTTCTGCATTACACTGCATCCTTTGCAAAGTAGGAATTAGAAAAGGTGTTCTAGTAATTAAGGAGATGAAAGCTAGGGAATAGGATAAGCTTGCTTTATAACCCATTTATCCCATGTTATCTACAGAATGAAAATCAAGGTCTGGTTCTCAGCTAAATTTTTGCACCAGTATAGCTGCTCCAGATTTCACCTTATCTTTTCTTCGTGGGAAGTGTTCTGCACAGTTGGGCAGGATAAGGCAGAATGATGCCTTCTAGGTGTTGTTGGAAAACAAATCTCATCATCCTTCAACATTGCCTATGGCTGAGGGAACCTGAAGTCCAGCTACATGGGTGGTCATGATGATATATGTTGTCCTCCCCTTCTCCGGAAAAGAGCACTAGAAAGCAGAGGCCAAGTAGATGCAATCGACATCAATAAATTAAAACCATTTTGTATAAAACAGATTTTTTTTTTAAAAAAGTCTTGAATAATTTAAAACACAATAAAGATGTGCTGAACATTAAATTGGATGAAATATATTGTATCTTGGTCTTTAAGATGCTGTTTGAATACATAATAATTTAACATGCTGATTGCCTACATAATAATTTATAGATACTTATTTGGTCAACTGATAGACTAATGTAAGATTTGTGGCATAAAAGTTTGTCACTCCCAACCCTAAGCAAGAAAGAAATGTAGCTCTGACATTTTACTTTAGCAATCTGTCCTAGATAGGACATAATGGAACCCATCCTATCCTTTCCATATTTACAGAGAAAAGAGAATATAGAAATATAGCTGTGCTTAGAACAGCTTCACTGAAAGACATCTCTTTTTGTTATCCCATAATCTTTCCCACTTCATTATCTGGGGAGCTTTCCTGAATATATTTATTTATTTCCAATGGTCTCCTCCCTGCCTTCCAAGTTTATTAGTAGGAAGGTTTTCTAGAATTTATTATCTGAAGAAATGCTTACCTGGGAAACCACTCAAGTTGATTGCCTGGAACACCTTTCGTTAGCTGATTGTTTTCAGAAATAAAATATCATTAGTATCAGAAATGGATGTGTGTGCGTGAGTGTGTCTCAGCCCTTTATTGTCCCAATGCCTAACTTATATTGCGGACAAGAATAGGAGAGAATATGGAGGATAGAATGGTTTCCTGTCGGCGAAGGTTGTCAGACAAGGGTGCGTTTTATCTCATTATCTGTTCAGTCTCTACACAGAACATATATAGGAAGTCAAACTAAATTCAGATGAAGGCGGAATGAAAATTGGTGGATGGAACATTAAGACTTTTCATATGCAGATGACACCATCTTTTTGGCAGAAAGCCTCAATGACTTCTGGTGACTTTTAGTGAAAGCGAAAGAAGGAAGTTCCGAAGCAGGACTGCAGTTGAACATGAAGAAGACCAAGATCACGACTACATAAGAATTGCACAACTTTAACACCGACAATGCAGAAATTGGAACAGAGATTTTGCGTCCCTTGGTTCAATCAATTCTGCAGCCAAGAAATCAGAAGACTGAGACTTGGAAGGGAAGCAATGAAGGAATTAGAAAACATCATCAAATGTAGGGATGCATCAGTGGAGACTGGGTATCACCATGAAAGTGTGAAACCTGGACAGTTAAGAAAACTGATAAGGAAAACATATGATTCATTTGATATGTGGCGCTGGAGGAGAATTTTGTGGATACCATGGATTGTCAAAGAGACAACTAAATGGGTCCTAGATCAAATCAAGCCAGAAGGCAAATAAAATAAAATAAAATAAAATAAAATAAAATAAAACAGGAAAAGAGGAGAACCAAATATGAGATTGTCTGACTCCCTAAGCAGCATGCTTCAGTTGAGAAGAACTGAGCCAAGCTGTTGAGGGCATGACATTTTGCAGAGTGCTGATTCATGGGGTCTCCATATATCGAGGGCAACTTCATAACAACAACAATATTCAAAAAGGTTCCACTGAATAGTTCCAGAACTATGGGAAAATTGTTAAATTGGAAGTTAGAAAAAAATAGACTAAAAATAATATCTACAAAGAGATAAAACATAAGTCAGGACTCATTTATGTTTGGCCTCTCATGTATTTAAAATGATATGTGTGGATTGAATTTAATAGTAGTTCCTTCAGTTCTCTTACTGATACATTTCAAGTAAAGACTTAAAATTACAAAGAGAAGGAATAAAGTCAATTAGTAGGGATGCCATTATAAAGCTTCTGGGGTGGAGACATAGTGGAGTTTTCTTACAAAGCTTGGACAAGTTCCTCTTAGGAGTAACGTAAACTATGTGCAATATTTAAATATGACTCAAATAACATTTAGTATGCTCTTCTAATTGTGAATGAGCTTGACCTTTCTTCAGTTACATAGGATAAAACTGGGCAGGGGAGAGAAGTTCTTTTTTAAAAGATCCATTAAATCACAATCCCATTTTTAGAGTGTAAGGTCCATCCCATTGTTTCAACTTAATTTACAAATCCTAGCATTTGGGAGCTGGGGTGGGTTTTGCTCAATTGTATTCCAAAACTGGCTTCTCTGTCAAATGCTGTTAAAGATGCTGAAGGTACATCTATTTCCCTTTGCTTCACAGGGTACTTCAAGCAGTGAGAATAGTAACACACGATGGCATCAGAGGTGCTTGAAAGATAAAGTCCCCAAGTCTGCAGCCGAGTTCCTGCACGTGGTTCCTGTGCAGTGTGCAGATTTGATGAAAATCTGACAGAGCTATCCACTGGGCAGATAAACAAAGAAAAGTTCTCACACACTTCCTAGATCCAAGAGTGGTGGTGCATGGAACCAAGACATGAGAAATATCCCTCTCAGAGTCGTGTCATGGGATACAAAGTGTGTCCAATGACACGGATGGCAATTCCCACTGCATAGGTGTAGACCGTCACAATGGAAGACAGTTTGTTGTTAAGGTGTGTGCTTCATGGAATGTAATGGAGAGTGCCCAAAGTTCCCATTGCATGCTTTCGAAGCCTCCGTGCTTAATGCATTTTCTTTATACCCATTCCTACACAGAGGTGCCCTCCTATGTCCTTTTTGCTCAGCATTCTGACAACCTCTCCTTTACAGTCTGAGCAGCGAGCAGCGGTGTGCAGATCGATTGATCTTTGTCTTGAATGGAATCTTCACGCTTAGGCAAAGGATGGAGATACGATCATCTCTTGCCACATGTAAAAGAGACAGAGTTTGCGTGGTTTTGTATGTGTGTCTGTCTTTTCTCTCTGTCTGTGCAGAGGAATGCTAAGATTTGGTAAGATTTCTAATTACCATGGAAGAGGGCAGTCGTTCAGATTAAATGCTGCAAGGTGAGGCTGACCTGTGAGTAACGTAGCTCCTTGTTAACCTGCCGCTAATTTAGAATTGTTCGACCATAATACTCATAAACATTTTCAGCTTCTGATAATAGACTTCAGTCCATGAATGGTTATGCTGTAATGAAATTGTTGGTCTCTAAGGTGCCACAAGACATGTTGCTGTTTTTTCTGCAACAGATGAATCCGTTTATCCCTTGAAGATTTTACCACTGCTGTTGGGGTCTCTTTCTGGAGTCCCCAATGGCCCCATGGCTGCTGTAATCATGCTGTATCGATTAATCAGCACTCTACTTCACATGTGTAGCCTTTGATGACTAGTCCCTGAATGTTGAAATGGGCTCCACTGACAAAACATTTTGAGTTGTGGTTCATTGGCCTCTTTCTGGGCTTTATAGTGGCTGCAGTGGAAGTCTGGTCTATGGCGAGAGCTGACAGTATGCATGGAAACAATCTCTTCAGTGGGTAGTGAGTATTTCTATTGCACTGCTTTATGTGGAGTTGTGAGAGCTTACCGTATTTTCCCATCAATAAGATGCCCCCCACACCTTTTCTAACCCAAAATCACAGTTTCACAACCATGTGTTTCTCTCCTTGGCTTACTTCGATGTATAAGGCAACTCTCAATTAGTCTATCAATTGTAGACAAAAATATAGTCTTATACACAGAAAAATACTGTATAATGATGTCACTATACTTATGTGCTTACTTGGAAGTCTGCTCACTAAAGAGCACCATGAAAATGAAACAGCAGCAACTACAATTGTCCTTGACAAAGTCATCATCATTACCACAATCATCCTCATTGTTGCCATCATCATAATGTTGTTTTTTATTCTGATGTTCTAAAGAAACAGAAGGAGGGAAAAGTGAATGTGTGTGATGACACTTTAAGGCAAACCTCCAGGTTCCTGGGATTTTGCAAGAGCTGGGGTTTATGGGGTGGTCTATAATCCAGTGGAGTTCTAGTTTGGTCAGATATTGGAATCTCTGCTGCTGCCTGTCTCATGTCCTTACATCAACTAGTTTGGTTTTGTTGACCTAGGTTCTAAGAGTAAATGTTATCATTACTGTCTTGAGTGTTAAACATTGTTTTGACCTTGATTCCTTAGTGACAGGAAGTTCATGAAGAGAACTATTGGAGGTGGTTGTTTTGGTTACTTCTGTAATAAACTCTTTGTTCACAGATTGACTGGTTGCACCCATGGGGTTGAAATGCACACACACACACACACAGAGAGAGAGAAAGGGAAGATTAACAGCACAGCCAACATGAATCACCTGCTGAAGCCTCCTGGGAGATACCAAGGTTAGGATCCTGCTGGCAGAATTTGTAGCCATTATGAGCTGTTGCATGAGTAATTGTGACATCCTATAAGTCCATATCAAGGGAAAGTTTCCACCTGAAGTGTTGTGCAGCAGACATTGGGACGGGTTTATTCTGCTCTCCTGTAATTTTGTCTCCTGCTGCCCACGTCCATTGCCATTCTGTGCAAATGCAAACAGGATACTAGTCAGAATAATTTCCTGGCCTTGTTCTCTGTTAAGGATGAAAATGTGTTTTTCAGTCCTCAGCCAAGGCAGAGATTAGAAATGGGTATTTCCTGCTCTACAGCTGCCAGAATCCCCTCAGACAGTGACCATGTTGATGGTGGTGGAATGCTGTAAATTATCACACTAAAAAGCACCTTATCCAAGATCTGCTCCAGCTGGATGTTATGGAAAAAAAAATCCCAGCAACTCAGATTAGCCTAGGATCTTACTGTGTGACAGTCTCAGAGCCGTTTTCATGAAGTGAAACATGCTTCCCATATTATTCAGCACAGAGTTATTTTCTGTTAAAACGATCAACAACTCCCCCTCCCCAGGTGGAAGGGCTGGTATACCTATACAATGCTGATTCCCAGAGTGGTGTAGTGGATAGAGTGAGGGACTAGGACAATGGAGAACAGGGTTTGAATCTCCACTCAGCCATGGAAACTCACTGGGGGAGTAGAACTGGCGAAACCACTCTTTAAACATCTCACTTGTCTTGAAAGCTCTGTTAGGATTGTTCTAAGCTTGTTCTGACTTGACAGCACAGAAAAATGCAGGCACACATATAATGCAGGCAGTTAAATCCTTGGGAAAATCATCTAATGACTGAAGTGATTATCACTTAAGCAAGTATAAGGCACACAAATTCCCAACGTACAGTTTAGAGGGGATGCCTTCCACAAGATATTCCCCCACTGGGATTCTTCAAGGACATTTGGAATCTACCTCAGACTACTTTCTAAGACTGAATGCTTTAACACAAAATAACATTTATTAAATTTAGAGATGGGCATTTCATTTCGGAAACAGTCCCCTTCCGAAACGAAAAACCCATATCTAATTACATTTATTTTATTTATTAATTGAATTTATATAAAGCACCATCTAGCCTATAGGCTACTCTAGATAATTTACAGACACAATAAAAGACATTACATACATACAGTTTGTAATGTCTTTTATTGTGTCTGGCATTCATGTATGGGGGTAAAAGTTTCCCCCATACATGAATGCCAGTTGTGTCTGACTCTAAGGGCAGTGCTCATTTTCATTTTTAAGCCAAAGAGCTAGTGTTATGTAAATACGTTGCCATGTGGCCAGCATGGCCGAACACATTTCTATGCATGGAACGCTGTTTACCTTCCCGCTTTTTACATCGATATCTATTTATCTACTTGCATTTACAAGCTTTCAAACTACTAGGTTGGCAGGAGCTGGGGTTAACAATGGGAGTTCACTGCACTGTGTGGCACCCGGGATTCAAACCACTGAGCTGCTGCCTTTGCAGCCAACACTTTCAGCACTCTAGACTGCTGAGCCACCACACCCCATAACATAACAGTAGATAACTGAAATAATACAAAATTAAACTACTTAATTGAACAAATGCAATAATAACAAATGCTTAAAATAATGCAAAAATAAAGTGTATTATAATTGAATTATCAACTAAGGAAACATAATTGATAAACAGACATTAAGCAAAATCAAGTAGCCAAATTAAAATAAAATAAAAGTATCTGGAGGTTGAATCATGGCAACTGGACTTCTTGAGAGATTGAAATGTTTCGCTGCTCATCCAAACAGGGTTTCAGCACCTTAGGACATTGTTCTCCTTAAGGCAATTGAGACTGTTGTCTACCTAACGAGCCTGTTCAGGCCAGTTTTTATCTTATGAGCCTATTTCAGACCAGGGTGACAAGATGTCAAAGTGAACTATAAAATGGAGGACTCGCAAATAGTTTTCTTCAGACTGACGGAGCTCTTTGAATGAACAACAAAACGTTTCAATCTCTCAAGAAAAACAAGTCCGGTTGCCATGACTCAGATAAATTCACCTGGATGACTGAGAATCTTCACAAACATAAAATAAAAGGATGAACAAAGATAGAGATCAGAGGCATAAGCCGATATAAATGTTGATCCACAAAACTCTGGGAAAGCTTGTTTGAAGAACCATGTTTTTAAAAGGTGTATTATAAATATTCCTAGTGAGGGGGCCAGACAGAAGTTTGGGAGCAGTTGGTTCCAAAACTGAGGAGTAACCACAGAAAATGCCCAATTCTTTGTTTCTACTTTCTGGACTTCTCTTGGGGTTGGGACTTGCAGGCACCCAGCCTGGGATGAACGAGTGACATGGGCAATTCTCAGTAGGAGGAGCCATTCTGACAGATAATGAGACCACAAAACCCTAGGGCCTTATACGTTATCATCAAAACTTTGATGTCAGTGCAAAAGTGGATTGGAAGCCAGTGCAGGGTGGCCAGTGTAGGAATGATATGACTGTATCGCCTAAGTCCTGTTAACAATCTGGCCACTGTGTTCCGCGCTAACTGTAGCTTCTGCATTAACCTCATAGGCAGCCCCACATACAGAGCACTGAAGTAGTGTAGTCTCATGATTATTATGAGTGCATGGACCAACATGGTGAGAGCCCTGGTATCAGGGTAGGCACACTGCTGGGCAATCTTCCCCAGTTGAAAATGCACAGAATGGACCCCTGACACCACTTGAGTTTCCATGGAGAGCATGGGGTCCAAGAGGACACTCAGACTGTACACCTCAACCTTTGTGGGAACAATCACCCCCCCAAAAAAAGAGAGGCACTTTCCCAAACCACCAACATGGGGAGGATACACCCAGAAATGAGTGGGTGCTCGTAGATTCGAGCACATCACCCCAGTTCTGGCTCGCCTGCACTGGCTACCCGTTGTCCACCAGATAAGGTTCAAGGTCTTGGTTTTGATCTTCAAAGCCCTCCACGGCTTGGGACCAGAGTACCTGTCGGAGTGTATCTCTCTGAGGTCAACTGGGACCAGACCCACGAGAATGGCGCAGGCGCGCTCACTTAGGGTGGCCACACCCAGAGAGGCGCGGAAATCACTTACGCGCAACCGTGCCTTCTCTGTGGTGGGCCCTACGTTGTGGAATCAGCTTCCTAGTGAGTTGCGCCTTGCAGCATCCCTGCCCACCTTTAAAAAAGCCTTGAAAACACATCTCTTCAAGGAGGTATTTGGCGACCCTTCTGTTTAATTTTCCTTTTTTTGTTGTCGCATACGCCATCCTTTGCTGAGGTTATTGTACCCTCCTATTTTTACCAGTGCCCCTGATTTTTATGCGTGTCTGTTGTTGTTTGTTTTTCTTATTTTAGTGTACACCGCCCCGAGTTCCGTCTCGGAAGATGGGATGGTATATAAATATAATAAATAAATAAATAAACAAACCTCAGTTTGTTTTCCCTCATCCAGTCCGACACAGCACCCAGCCAGCACTCAAAGGATGGAACAGCACCCACTGAAGATGGAGAGAAGCAGATATAGAGGTGGGTGTCATCAGGGTACTGATAGAACAATGCTCCATACCCCCTGATGATCCCTCCCAGTAGTCTCAGAGAAATGTTGAATAGCATGGGTGAGATGATTGACCCCCTGTGGAACCCCACAGCTGAGGATCTGAGGGGTGAGGTCAGCTCTGGGGATGGATCTCCAGGAAGGATCAGAACCATGCCAAGGCAGGGCCCCAAATCCCCAACTCAGAGAGCCTCCCCAGGGGAATACAATGATCAATGGTATCAAAGGCCACTGAGAGGTTGACAAGGACCAACAGGGATGTTTTGCATGCTTTGGTCTCTCTCAAAAGGTCATCATACGAGTGACCACTGCTGTGTCTGTGCTATGCCGCAGCCTGAACCCAGAGTGCAATGGATCAAAGGCATCAGTTTCATCCAGGAGCAACTCACCTCACTAGCTTCCTCATGGATGGAATATTGGTGACAGGTCTGTAGTTCTCAGTGTGATTCCCCACCAGATTTATTTTTTTCCAGATGGGCCTGATGAGAGGGACTTTCTCCTTGAGGCCAGGGGGAAGCCTGCCCTCCCAGAAAGACCAATTAATAATTGCAGTGGCCCACTTGGTTGTAACAGGCTTGGCTGCTTTTATGAACCAGGCTGGACAAGGGCCAAGTGAGGAGGAAGTAGCCTGACAATGAACAAGCACCTTGTCCATTTCTGTAGATGTCACTGTTTGTAATCATGTGAGATTAACCAGACAAAGTGATGCACTGGACGTCTTGGCTCAAGCTACTGTCTGTAAATGGGGGGTCTCAGTCCCGGCGGATGGCCTCCGCTTTTGAGTTTTAAAATGCCGCAAATTGGTCAGAGGAGTTGCTAGATGGGAGCCTGTCACTGTGACCAACCCTGGACAGGTCAAGCATTATATTAAATAATTCAGCCTGATGGTTTTGGGCTTTGCTTATCCAGTTAGCGAATTAAAGGGATGCCAATGAGAGGCTGCATTTTAAATCCCGCGTGATGTAACGGGGTGTGGATGAATGACATCTCCAGGACTGGCTGAAAGCGATTGTGTTTAAATAGACACATTTATTTTTGGTTCATTGCAATCATATTTCTCCTGTGCATGCTGGAAAGTGATAGGCTTGCAAAAGAAGCCTGAGTTTTATTGAACTAGATCAAGTCCGGCATTCTCTTTCTGATTAAGAGAAACCTTCCAAGACCTTGAAATAATGTTTTCCTAAGCTCTGCTTTCTCTTTTGAGCTGGAGATGGCAGGGATGGATCTCAGAACCTCTTCACATAAAGCATGTGCTCTCTCGCTGCAGCACTGAGGCCTCGCCCTACAATAGCCCCATCCAGTCTCGTATATAAACGAATGCTACACAAACACAAAAAAGAACCCCCTAAGCCGAACAAATTAGTAAATGCCTCCATTCACATATGGTGTGCTTCAAAAATGTTGGGATCAAGTGCAAGTGCATGGTTGGGACACAACTATGATGGAATTAGGCTGGCCCTAACCTTAAGGAAGAGCTGCCTAGATGCCCCGAGCACATCCGATCTCGCCTGATCTCAGAAGCTAAGCAAGGGCCAGGCCTGGCTAGTACTTGGATGGGCGACCACCAGGGAATACCAGTGGCTGTAGGCACCTGGAGTAGGAACTGGCAAACCACTCCAGTATTCCTGCCAAGAAAACTCCATGGAAATGGGGTCACGAAGAGTCGGTCATGACTGTAACAATGCAACAACAAAAACAAACCCTTAGGGAAAGGGAGGAAAATGCTTCAAGTGACAATCTAGAGAGGGAGCAGTGGCACCCCTCCCCCCCCCAAGATTCTTCTGAACCCAGAACAAGCACTTCCTTTGAGAACAGGCCTGCACATGTCATATCATCTGTTCTGCATATTCCAAACTATACTGTCCTCTGGTGCCGTGGACAACTCTTCTGTGATTTGGTGGAGTTAGAGTTGAACCCCCAAGACTTCCTTAGTTGCAAAGGCTTTGACATCACTCACCACACCTCCGTCCCCTGAAAGGTGTGGCAAGTGATGGGTTTAACTGCAATCCAGGTTCCCAGTAGTGGAATACTATTGAAAATTATTCCTGTTCTAATGCAAAGTATTTGCAGGCGCTCTTGAACGGGCAGTGAAGAGCAATTAACTTTATAAAATGCCTAACCATGCTTCATTTGTTTAAATGTATCAAATGGATTTCAAATGTTTTGATTTCTTGAGAAGACCTGACTCCTGGAATTATCTTGATGAGTACCTGTTTTTCCAAATTTACCATTACCTTTTACCAGTTTTGGAGTAAATTTAACTTCCAGTCCAGTTCACTTTTGTACATGGAATGGGAGAGTGCGTATAACCCCCTTCCTTCATATAACAACCATATGACTGTTACTAATAATGTTTGTAATAACCAGATTCCATTACAGTGGTACCCCGACTTAAGAGCAGCTCGACTTAAGAGCAATTTGACTTAAGAGCGGAAAACTGTTGGCATTTACCTGCCGCCTTACAAATTTTAGATATGGTCTGCTCGACTTACAATTTTTTTTACTTTTTTATTTTTTAAACTTATTTTTTTCATTTTTTTAAGATAGGTACCCTGATTTAAGAGTAGTTCAGCTTAAGAGCATGAATTCGGAACAGATTAAATTCATAAGTTGAGGTACCACTGTATTTTATTTGCCAGAAATACTAGCTGAGACCCAGTAGCAAGTTGCAATTAGAGGAGGCCCACTTAATCAGTGGTGATTTGATGATTCAGTGCCTCTCAGTTCCACTGATTTAAGGGGGTCAGCTCTTGATATGACTTACTAAAAGATTTCAGCCGTTGTGTATAAAAATAAATGCATCTTAGAACATATGAATAGTAAAGTAGAATGAAGCATTTTTTATTCAATAAATTTTATTTTTGAATAAATAACAATAAAAACCACCCTTTAAATGATACATGATCACCTGTCCCAGTTTGCTGGCTTCAGGAATTTTCTTAACTGATTTCTCCACTCTGGGCTACAGCTTAGGCTTCTCGGTCCCATTCTGGTAACCTCTCGGCCACTCAGACAAAAGGGCAGGGTAGAGAAGCCTGACCTGAAACTGTGAGCATTGGCCAATATACCTGATTCATACAGCAGGATAAATGTTCTCAGCCTTTTTCTTCAAATAACTATGGATGGTCCCTTTATACACATTCTTTTCTTCAAATGGATGGTCCCTTCGTACACATTCAGCTTCATATTGCGCTACCACAGTGTTTTTGCGTTCACACTCTTGGATGAGAAAGTGAAAGAAGGACTTGAAAAGAGGCCTTTTTGAACGGGAAATCATATCTGGCAGTGTTGTCCTAGGAATAAGATCTGCTGAGTGCATTTCAGGTTTCACTTCTTTGTACTCCGCACGTTTAGGGTTTAATTTCCTAGAAAACCAAGGTAGCATGCCCAAAGGTCAGAGATTCCAGGAGTCTAAAATATGGAACCCCTTATTTACATCAGAAATAGCCACTGTCTCTGTGATCTGGTCCATGCCTGAGTAAGAGTACACAGATTGATGCCTTCCCTGCCCTCTCTTCTTCTGGTGACACTCTGACCTGATCTTTGCATGGATCTATAATGGTGTATGTCCATTTCTCATTCTCCATGAAGAACCCAATTCTTGCACATAGGGAAGCTCAGATGAGTGTGACCTGTGGGGATCTTTAAAATTTGCCCATATGGTAGACCTTAAGTACTGGGTTTAATGTGCAGTCCTGCAGCTTTGCACCTTGTCAGATGTGAGGTACGCTCACATCCAGCATAAAGTATGTGCTTGGACCAGGAAAGGAATTGTCTGCCAACTCTGTTGATGGTAAAGTGGCAGCAGTGCTTGGCAGAGACGGGCATGCCGTGTGGGAGACATAGTAAGCTGTGGCACTTATTTGCAGCTGCATCAGCACAAAGAAGAAGAAAAGGCAGCAGGGTAGGGAAGAGAGCAAGCGAGCCAGCGAGAGAGAGCCCCCCCCCCGGCCCCAATTCACACTACTCATAGCCTATAGGAGAGGAAAACATCAATTCACCCAGGAACCCACATCTCCAGTCCTAGTAATAAACTATTTATTAAACCAAATAAGCAAGATAAGGAAGGGAAACAAATTCTAGAATGTGAATTATAGCCAAGAACAACAATGCACATCCTTTAGTATGCCTTCCACTTCCATGAAATGGCTAGCAGAGTGGCTCCAAAGAGCTAGAGAGCATAGTGGGACCTGAGTCCTCTCTAATGGTTCTGTGCTTGGAGTGTTCAGGGGAGATCTTGGAGCTGTACTGCAAGGTTCAGTTATCATTCCATTTCCCTGGCAGTGCTTGAAGCTAGCCCGACTGTGTTATAGCTTTCCTTCCCCTACTCCCCACCTTCCTTCTTTCAAACAGGAAAGTGTCTTTAGTTAAAATGTTTTCAGCCTGTGATGGTACAGTGGTTGAATTGCACCACTGCAGCCAAGACTCTGCTCATGACCTGGGTTCAGTTGCAGCTCACCAGCTTGAGGTTCACTCAACCTTCCAGCCTTCAAGGTTGATAAATGGAGTACCCAGTCACTGGGGTGGGGAGGGGGGCAGTGTGTAGCTTGCATAATTAAAATAATGTAAACTACCCAGAGAGTGCTTTAAGAGTTATGGGGTGGTATACAGTATAAGCAGCACACTTTGCTTTTAGTTATTGTGAGTTTTTTCAGGTTGTTTGCCTGTGTACTGGAAGTTTTTCTTCCTGACATTTCGCCAGACTCTGTGGCTGGCATCTTCAGAGGGCAAGGAGCTCAGGGAACAAGGAGTTTCTCCCCAGAGCACAGAGAGAAACTCCTTGTTCCCTGAGCTCCTTGCACAACTATCAGATCCCAGTCGTGAAAGCCTTCAAGAATAGACTTTGCTTTTTCTTTTTGAATCCTGGACAGAACCAAAAGGATTTGTGGGAGGTGCTGCAGGCAAAAGACAATATTTGTTCTGTCCTGTGGTCACCCCAAAATCATACAGATACACCCAATTGAGTTTTCACATACTTGACCAAACACAGTGCATGTTCCTATTTTTACCATAGTAAATGTGGTTAGGATTGCAGCTTCAGTACAATAATCTATACCAATATGTGACATCGTACTCTCCCTTCCTCATTTTCCTTATCATCTCACAATTTAGATTGTGTTTCTTGATCAATGTCCTTTTCTCTTGATATTTTTGGTTCACATTACAGTGTAAGCATCACGTGCACAGATGATGCTGTCTGTCTGTCTGTCTCTCTCTCTCTGTGTACCCTTCACATAAATATATGTGTGTATCTGTGAATGAGGGGATTCCCCATGTGGTGTAAGTAGATGGAGTGATGGACTAGGGCTCGGGAGAACAGGGTTCAAATCCCCGCTTGACTTTGGAAATTCTTTGGGGAAGTGGAATGGGTAAAACCACTCCTTAAATATCTCACTTACTTGAAAGCTCTCTTAGGGGTGCTATAAGTCAGTTCCGTCTTGATGGCATAGAACAAACACATGTGTGGATAAATAACAAGAATACATTTGATGCCTGTGGTGCTTGTCAATCTTTCATTTATTTCTGAGTTAGTTTTATTTCAAGGACCAAATTTTCCTCCTGTATGGAGCTCCCTCTTATATACTAAGGTTTCTAGCAGTGCTTTCTTCTTGTGGTGCCATGTACACGCTGGTCTTCACCTGCCATCTGCACCACATTCCCACCCACACAGATGAATATACAAATCAAACCATAGCAGAACTGACTCAGCTGCAATTTCATACACGCTGTGCATGTAAATGTAGTCCCCTTTCCCAAATGGTTATGTGTCATTTCTTCCCCTATGTTCGCAGAAATGTGACATGTCCTTCCCATAAGGAGTGGGGTAGGAACCTGGAGTTAGTGATGTGGAGAAGCTGTCCCCTTTCAAGTTCATTTAATCCTGTGCAGGGCTAAGAGAAAGGAAAATACCTTTGAAATAGCCAGCACAGCTGAAGCTAAGTTACTCTATTGTCTTGCAGCAAAATGTGTAGTTTGGTTGAATAAATGATTGAAATGAGGTCTACTCGACCTTTCCACTCAGGAGTTAGTGAGACCCACTGAGGCACAGTAAATATCCTTATGTACTCGCCCAAGTATCTACAGCGTCAGTCTGTAGATTCAGAACCTTGGACAGCTCCAATAGGTTCAGAACCTTGGACAGATCCATGAACCCCCTGGTCTAAAAGCAAGGGCAGAGTCGCTGCCCATATAAGGGCCTCTTGACTCCACTGGGTGTATAGTTTCATTTGCAGACATACTTAATAGACTTTTCCCCAAACTGGTGTGTGTGTGCATACCTACGTGTGCTCATGTGTGTGCTTGGAAATTGGGTTATTTCAGAGTGAATTGACGAAAGAGAAATTGCTGTACACCAGCAGTGGACAAATGTGTCGTACTCATAAGACCCCAAGTCCCAATCAGCATCTCCAGGCAAGACAATGGCACTGAAACCATGCCACTGAGAGCCTGTGCCAGTCAGGGGAGGCAATTCTAAGCGAGCCAAACCAACTGCATGACTCAATACACACAACTTCCTAGGTTCTAAAGTAGAATGATTAGGTCAAACTCAGTGATACCCTCCCAAAAGGAATGTGGGTAGTTACAGATCCATATCCAAAGAATCCTACCTTACTAAACAATAGACAGCATATACTGCACACTAGTGTCCATGTCCGAATGAATATTTGAATGGGGGCCAAATTGCACATTACTCTAGATCAAGCTTCTAGATGTTGTTGGATTGTTGTTTGTTCCATAAGGCTTTGCCAACATATCTAGAGGTCAGGGATCAGGAAAGTGCCATACGGCAGCATTTGGAAAGCTGCCATTTGCCCACCCTTCTTTAGAGCAGCCACTCTCAATGGGGACCATATGGGTCCGTAGGGGCCCCTGGTGCATTTGAAGAGACAGGAAACCATTCTTCACCCACCACCTTATAAAGTTTGTTATGCAATTTTTACAGTCATGATTCGGCATGTATTTCTTACCTATTGCATTTGTGGCTGTGGCAAAAAGATTGACGATGGCTGGTCTAGAGCAATAGTTCCTTTTGGGTGTTCTTGTTAATTCTTAAGCAAGAAGGGCCTAACCCACTTTGTAGTCCCAATCAGGGGAGATGGGAAACTTTATAAGCATGCTGTGTCCATCTGCCACAACTTCCCATGCTTCAATTTACATTTATGGATGGGTCATCCAAGGGGGTCGGGAGGAGAGAAGAGCAGGTTATCACAGAGATATAAATAAAAGGAAAAAAGTAGAATCACATATTGCACAACAGATGGAACAAATGTGGGATTATTTATCAGGAACAAATGCATGCAAATTTCAAAAATGTGGAATGAAAGTTATAAAAGGCAAGGCAAGTGTGAACCCAAAGAGCCGACACCTAGCGATTTCCGAATGTAAGAATACTGCCTTGACCTCATAGGAAATGGTAGTACTGTACAGAATTAAGTGTAGTCTAGTTTAGTGGAAGATATATTTGTGCGCAGCAAGGATGGGCAATTGGTGGACATTTAGAAGTTGCTGAGATCACTGTGACAATGAAAATTTGTGTTGTCAACGTCATCTCTCTCTCTCTCTCTCTCTCTCTCTCTCTCTCTCTCTCTGTGTTGTCACTGTTCTCATCCAGGACTCACTTGTCATGAACACATTCATTCCATCCTGCAATCAATATACATTGCAGGATGGCCTGAATAGGTTGATTGGCAGGTGAGTACCGGGTGAGGATATCACAACAGTTGGGAGGTCAGTAAATATAGTCCTCTGTAGAACTCTGTTGTGATTGGCTGCTTCCCATAGTCCAAATGGGAGTGGGGAGAAGCTATATAAGAGTTAGTGTTTGGGAAGATAGATAGGGTCTAGGATGGTAATCATTAGACAGAAAAAGAGCATTTTGAATTTGTTAAGAAAAGGCTTAGATTAGGACGAGATATAGAGAAGACAGAATACAGTTTTGATTGAAAAAACGTTTTGTGAAGTATCTAAAGTCAATGTTGCATTATTGTTAATCCACTCATTATCTAATTTATTATACAAATAAAATTAACATCTATTTCTTTTAGAAGGAAAAAGAAAGAAAATACATGGAGAAAATCCACATAGGAAAATATTGAGCTGCTTGATGTGACCAAGAATCTCTGGCTCTCCCGTTATGAAGAAGTCCAAATATCTTCTTTTTCAGGCAACCTTTTCCACAACGAGGGACTACCTACTATGTGACTTTTATATAGATTACCATGCATGACTATATTGACTGATTTCATAAGAACACCAGTGTTTCCATGTTTACTTTCCACCCCTCATAATGGATCCCCCCCTTTTGGTGTGCTCTTTCAAGCTTTAATGTTACCTTTTAATGTCCTAAGATGCCTCTTCTAATTCCCTGTTCTTAAGGTGAATATGTTTTAAATGTTCTGGGCTCCATATTGTTCCTCATTACTGTAAGCCACCTTGGGTTCTTTTCCAAGAAGAAAGGTCAGGTAAAAATATTCAAAATAAATAAATAATAAATAAAGGCAACAATTAACCGATGCCTCTTACCAGCTTCAAATATATAAAAGGGGCTAAAAGGGAATGGTTAGTCAAAGTTGTGCCTGTGAAAAACACATTTAAAATCTACCCAGGTGGATTGATGAAGGGGTTGGGCAGAAAGGCTGAATCAGTGTAGATAAGGGGCAGGTGGCACAAGCTTTTTGAGGCTAGGAAACTGGGTTACCACAAGATTTACTGGGGAAGAGAGGAAGGATGAGCAAAGAAGGCAGAATATTGACTGCTGCAGGTGTGTCTGGGGGAGGGGGTGGGGAATTAACAGCTAATGGATGGGTAGAGGCTACCTTCTGCGCTCCAATGGCTGAGCCTTAAGGGGGAGCATTTATGATGCTGCCGTTGCAGATAAGGGACATATCAGGCATTTAGGTGTGTGACCGGGACTTGTTCCTATTTCTATATCCATATGGAGTTGCTTGTAGACAAGAAAAAACATTTCATAATAATAATTATGAATTTGCTCTCCCCGATTTCCCATAGTCTCCTGAAAGAATTATGTCCCATGTCTTATTAGACAGACAGCCTGTATTGTGCAACTGAGACCGACTGGCATCCTAGTCACAGGTTTCTTTTAACCCCTTGTTTCCGTTGTGTCTCACAAATGGTAGCTAGTACAACAACAGAAAGCCTGCAAATATACAGAGATGCATCTTGGGAAAAGTGAGTATTTCGAATCAAGGTGGAACTCACCAAGGTGGCTGGTGAAGTACCCACCAAAAGCACCTGTGCAGGTGGTGGGACTGAAATAAAGGCCACTCCTGGTGATCTTAACACCTGAGCAGGCTCACAAAGTGAGATGCCATCCTTGAGATAGCTTGGGCCCAAGCTGTTGGGCCCCTATAGATTAGAAGTAGCACTTTGAATTCAGCTTGGAGCTGCTGAAACAAGGGGATATGTGATCTTTATGGCCAGTCCCAGATAGCAATCTGGCTGTTGCATTTTGGATTGTCTGAAGTTTCCTGACATTTTCCATTCCTGACAGCCCCTAGAGAACACAGTACAGTCTGAGATGTAACCAGGGCATGTGTTACCATGACCTGATCCTACCTATTCAGGAATGGGTGCAGCTGGTGCACTAGTTTTAATTGTGCAAAGGCACTTCTGGCCCATCTCTGAAACATTGACATCCAAGTTCAGGGACAAATCCAGGAGAGTCCCCAAGCTGTGTTTTCAGAGGGAGTGCAACCCAGAACAGGCTGTGTTCCTGTTTCTTGATCTGGAACTGACCAAAACACCTCTATCTTGTCTGGATTAAGCTTCAGTTTATTCACCCTCATCTAGTCCCCATCCAGTCCATTACTGACATCAGACATTATAGCCAAAACAGCTTTTTTACATTTAGATGGCAAGGAGAGGTAGAGCTGACTGTCAGCTGCACCCTGGTGACGCCAAAGCCCCAAACTCTGGGCAACCTCTCCTAGCTGTTTCATGTATATGTTACATACCATAGGAGACAAAACAGAACCAAAAGGGACCCCTCTCCCAAGGCCAGTGATCAGGGTATCAAACAGGAGTTCCCCAGCAGGCTGTTCTGTGTTCTCTTCTCCAGGAAGGACTAGAGCCACTGAAAAACAGTGCCTCCAAGCCCCATTCCATGGAGATGGACAAGAGGAATATCATGGTTGATGGTATGTAAAGCTGCTGAGAGGTCCAGTACAACCAACAGTTGGTCACTGCAACAACAGAATGTTTTTCAATAAATGAATATGATTAGAGAGGATTTCATGACTTATAATGCTCTCATTTTCTCCTCCTAAAATAATGTTTTTTTTTCAAATTGACCATTAAAAATATGAACAAAAAATCAGACTTTGTGCCTTTTTACTTGTTAACATCCCCAAACCATCTTAATCATTAAAAAAGAATGCATTTTCTCCTCTTGTTTTATGCAGGCTGCTCTCCTTGGAATTACTGGATATTCCACACAACTATTAAGAGATTGGTTTTTTAAAGAGGAAAAGCCCAAACAAACTACTTGCTTTGATTTCAAAGTTTCAGCTAAACTTCCCCAGTGAGGTGTGGCCAGTTCCTTCTTGACCCAGTTTTTTTTAATGTGTATCTTGATTGGTCCAGGAGGTGGACGCCTCATTCCTTCCCTCACCCCGTCCCCTCCTCTGGGCTGTCCCTAGAGAGAATCAGACCCATGTTGACTATGCTTGGGTGCCTTTTTATTTTGCTGGGTTCTTGGCTTCCCTGAGGCATCTCAAGGTCACGCCACACTTCTTCGGTGTGTTCCACTTGGGTCTCCTTACCACTGTGAAAAAATAATTCTTTTCAAGTGAGGAAGTTTCATGTAAAGAGGGGTATAAGTGTAGTGATACATGGCAGGGGTGGGAAACTTTGACTAATCTGGAGGCCAGTATTCTGCCTTCTCATGACCCCCTGCCACTCCATAGATCTGCCAAATATGCCCCAACAGGAAAAAACAACTGCAAAGTCCACGCCCGATTTTGGAAGGCAATATATGCCTTTTTTATTGTGTTAAAGGGTGCAGCAGGCATTTTCGGAAGCTGCCAAAAGCAGCAATTCAACCTTGTTGCCAGATAAATTTGGTGTGTGTGTGTGTGTTCAGAAGAGCAAAGTCAGACTGGGAAAGTTGTCTTGATACATACAGATATGAAATATCTGGATTTCGGGTAAAGAAGTAGATCAACAATTGGTGTAGAAACCTCTTGAGTGTTGTGGAGGGCATGGGCTATAACCTTGCCTGCTCTATTCCCCCAATACTCATTTAACCTTTTAAGGTTAAGAGGAATTCTATGTACAATTGCTACTTTCTGACAATATCCATCATAATACCAGAAAAATGGCTAAATTCTGTGCAGCGGCAATAGTGACTCACAAACAGATGTATGGGCTGTGACCCAAGATAGATAATAATACCTCTATACCATAACCCTACTCATGGTTTTATCTTATTTTAAGGATATAGAGTTAGCTTAGTTGAGTATGTAATTTATGAACCTGTAAGTAAGGGTTTATTTATTATGATTTTAATGGAAGAATGTTTAATTTTGTACTTATTTCAAATATCAAATTATGTTTATTTGTTGCAAATTGTTTGATGTTTTTGGTCTTTGATCATAATAAAGCTATTCATTCATTCATCCATGCTTTTTTAAAAAGCACGAACTTACGTTTCAGTAGTCTCTCTTCCAAACAGAAGATATTTTATATCCTGATTTTTTTCTGGAAAATGGAAAGCAAAACCATATTGTTTTGCCACATGAATGATTGTCAACCTCATACAAACATACATCACAGTTCATGGATTCTCATTTCTGTTAACAGGCATATTCATAAAAGAAGACAACTATTTGCTTCCTTCCTCAAAGGGTTAAATTAATGTATGGGAAGGGAACACATGCTGCATGCAAACATAAATACCAGTAATAGATTAAAGCACATGGATTGAGTGAAGCCGCAGGGAGCTTTTATGCATTGGAAAATCCAGTTTCCTCAAGAAAAGTGAACTACAAATGATCCTCAGAAAACATATTCAGCATAGTGGGTTTTACATGCCCCCCTCTTTTGGTTAATGACAGTTCATGGCAAAATGAAAAAAAAGAATTAAAAAAGAAAATGCCATAAGCACAATTGCTTGTAAGATTTGTGCAACTGTTCTAAGGATATGTCAATGATGGTTCTAGCCTAACAGTTTATCTTCATGTAAGGGATCTAGTTGTAAAGAATGACTCTGCCCAGCCTGTTCTCAGACATATTTACTTAGGAGTAACACGGGTACAGTGGTATGCATATGGTATGTAAGGAAACATTGTTACGGGCCAACATTGAATGGAGTAGGCCGGACAGTATAAGACTGCTATCCCACGTCCACTAAAAACCACTTCAAACTGCTTGAAGATGCGGTTAATAAAATTGTGTCCCCATGACTAGCGGCTCTTTAAAGGGAAAAAAATGTGACCATGCCCATTTAAGTGTGACCCTGCAAGTTTTGCAAGTACCTGGTCTTCAGGTGGTACAAAGCTTGTTTCAGTTCCCATGCAGATTTTTAACTGGTACTTGAGTCTGTGGGGACTGTGTTGCAGCTCCCGCTCATGGGAACACAAAAGATGCGGTTCTTTAAACTGCGCCCGTGGGGGCACAGGAACAGTGTTTTCCACCATGTGACCATTCCAGGGGAAAATCTGCATTTTACTTTGATCCAGATTTTCTAGCCATGGGATAGCAGCTATAAAAGTGCCTTTCTGCCTGACGCTATCACATGACCTGAACAGCATTTTTGAAGTCCTCACGATGGCGGAGCAGGGCTGGGAGGGGGTGAGGTGTGTGTGCACCTGTGTGAGGGTCTCTCTGTCTTTCTTTTCCAGGGATGTGGCCCGGTTTCTTGGGGCTGGAGCAGTGCTGCAGGCTCCAGAAAGGGGGTGGGGGAAAGAAAGGGAGGAAGGAAGAACGGAAGAAGAGAAAGGTGGGACACTGTTCGGGCAGGGAGTGTCGCCGGAGAAGCTGCAGCAGCAGCAGCAACAGCAACAGCCTCAGCGGCTCTGGCTGGGCTGCCCAAGCAACTGCTCTCCCAGACACTGACTCACTCACACTCACTCACTCACTCACTCACTCACTCACACACACACACACACACACACACACACACACACACACACACCACCACCACCACCACCACCACCTGCCAAAATTTCTGCCCATCCTTTCTTGTGTTTCTTCTATTTTTTCCCCAAATTCCACCCACTACTGCTGTATCAGACCAGAAGCCTCTCAGCCGAAGCTCAATGCGATTTCCTTTCGAAAGCAGGCAGATTACACTCCCTCTCTTTTGCTTGTTTACTCTTGCCCTGACTCTGTTCATAGATAAGAAGTGGCTTTTGGAGTTCCCAACTTCCCTACTTCGTTTAAAAAAGTGCCTTCCTAACCATCACAAAAAATAAAAATAAAGAGAGAGAGAGAGAGAGAGAGAGAGAGAGAGAGAGAGACAGAGAGAGAGAGAGAGAGAAGCCCCAGAGCTGGTTCCAAGAAACTGCGCTTCAGGGTGGTGTGGCTGAATTTTCTTTTATTTTATTTTCTGAAAAGCCAGCTGCCTGTGAGGCCAAGTTTAAAAGAGGTGCCTTTGATTGCTGAAAAAAAAAAGCAGCTTTTAGACAACGTGAGATAGAGCTTAATGTCTTACTTTTTTACTTAGTCATAAGGCATCAGTGTTGCAGTGGCATGAATTTATGTTTGATGGTGCAATTTCTTCCTTAAAGATATCACATGGGATTCTAGGACACAGCTGCCTCCATGCCACTAGAGAACTATAACAGCTAGTCATTTGAACCACCACTGCAGGTATTGCGCTACAGTCTCATGTCACCTTAAGCCTTTGTTCTAGTGTAGGAGTCCTCACCTTTTTGGAGCCAAGGACCACTTCTTTACAGGGATCAGGTGAACATGCCATATCACAGGCTCGGCATCCTTGCTATAGAGAGTTATGACAAGTAGACCAGCTGTTTATTGCAACTGATAGTGATACCTTGTTGATTGGAAACAGAGGGTGTGACTAGACAACTGGGAGAATACATCTTGATCTGCTGTGATCTGCAGCTTTTCAAATTGGGTCCCTGCTGCTTTCTGCAGGTGAAATTGTGGTCCTCATCCAGATGACAAATAATTCTTGTGTTGCAGGAGTCAGCAGGGGGAGAGGCAGAGAACGTGGTGTTTGCATGGAACTCCAGCAAGAGAAGCTGCCTTTTAACTGCTAGATGCTAATTAGGAATTTCCACCTATTCATAAATGCATTCATTAATTCATTCATTATCTGAAGTAAGAGAGATATAATCTGTTGTAGTAGTGACTTCAAAGCCTTTTATGAAAAGGACTGTCCAACCAACTGAATGAATGAATGAACACACACACACACACACACACAGAGAGAGAGAGAGAGAGAGAGAGAGAGTTTGGAGACAGTGGTTACTTAGTTGAAAGGAAATGTCCCCACGTGCCCCCTACCCCCTGTTCAGACCATCACAGGCAGCACAAATTGTACAAAAGTGGTGCCATGGAATAAGAATAAATTTAAATCATGCCCTCCTGCTGAAGCAGAAAAAAAAACCCTACCCATTGGACTTCCCTGCTTTATATTTTATGTAACATAGTTATAAGTGTTTCCTTTGATTTTATCTGTTCCTTTGATTTTATCTGTGCCCATGCAAATTGTGGGGGAAATGGCCGGTGTAGTTAACACCACTCCTGAGAACTATCCATGAGAAATTTGTCACTAAAGCTAGGGATCAGACTGGGACATCTGTTACTACAACTGCCCTTCTTCTTGTCACTCAGTTATGCACCTTGCTATTGCAATTTGAGGAACACGGCAGATATAAGAAGCCTCAGCAAATAGGTCACAAATTAAAATAACTCTACATAGTGATGATATAATGATGTCCTTAGAACAGCTGGAATTGACCTCACCCATATTATTTCACTTTACAGGCAAGACCATATGAGGATATAAAAACATGCAAATACAGTATTTGAATATATAAGCAGGTTACAAATAGGCCTGGAAGAAGATCTAAACTTGACTAACAGATGTCTGAGATAGTTTGAAATATAGTTACTCTCAGGAAAGAACAACACTGCAAAGGTAAAATTGTGTTGTTATATATGAAAAATGAAACAAAATATTGGTGGCCAACAAGAATATAGATGCTCATAGTTAGTAGAAATGCCACACTATTTTTTTTTGTCTAGTTGTAAAAATGCCTCTTCTCAAATTTCTCTTTCTTTTTAAACTATAGTTTAGCTGTATTTGAATTCTTAGAAGAAACTGAAAGAACATCAAAAGAGTACATATAGTTTTATTTGGTGTTATAAAAATAATAAGTATCCATGCAATAAGTCCTCAATTCAAAAGAGCCTATATTGCTGCACGATATTGTGCTGGTATTACTTGTTGGAAAAAAAATAAGCCAAGCTTTACAGTACATAGCAAAGAACAGCCTGAATATAGATAACACTAATGGCAGCAGTCAAGATAATGTACAGGATACTCTCTTGTGCTCACTGTCATTCACAAAGTGACTTGTTTTTTCATCAGCTAGACATTTCTCAGCAGCCACAAAGTAGTTGTCAGGACTGTATTTCAACAAGTGTGAATGGTAGGGAGCATACAACAGTATCCTGTAGTAGACCTTCTTAAATGCTGCCATTGGTGTATTCAGGGTGATATAAAGACATGATTTTTCCCCCAGATTGCAATATTTCCAAACAAACAGACAGACAAACAAACAAACAAACAAAAAGCCTTTCTACAATACAAATTAGGACTAGAGATGGGCACAAAATGACCATTTTTTCATTACCGTTCTCCGTTATTCGTTCCGTTACGTAACGGTACGAATAACGACCATTGCGATGGGGCAGGCTCAAACCGAACAGAACCAAGAAAATTTTCTTCGGTTCTGTTTGTTTCCGTTACTGGCGTCGCGCTGCTCGTGCAATGAAAAATGGAACAGCGGAGGGCGGCAAGAGGGGGTTGGGCCTGGCGGAGCCTCTTTGTCCCCTCCCCACTGGAGCTGACACGAGACTTTGCCAGTCTCACGAGAAGAGGCGGGATCCAAGCCCTTATAGGGGCTGGGCTCCAGGATCTTGGCCTCTTCGTCGGCACTCGGCAGGCTTTGGAGGAGAGGATGTTGGAGCTCGGCTATGCCCGGCGCCATCTTGGCCACATGGCGAAGCGGTGACGGTGCAGCCGGCTCGGAAGCAGGAGCGGAGGGCGTCATTGGAGCATGGGGGGAGTGCAGCGGCACCTCCCCACAGGTTTCCTGGGTCTAGGCCCGGGGGGGGTGCATGGTGGCGGTCTGCTGGGGTGGCAGCTCCCAGGGCGGAGTGGTTCCTGGGGAGAAGGGCTCCAGTTAGGGCGGCACTGTGTGGGGCTCCAGGGTAGTTACCAGATGGGGGTGGCGGACGAAACGGCAGATCAGTCCTTGGGGAGGGGGCCAGGGGAGGGTGGCGGCCTGTTGTTGTTGGTGACCGGAGCAACGCCCGACTCCAGGAGTGCTCCCTGTAGTCACAGAATCACTCTCCTAGCAGGCTTGCCACCGGCTCCGGTGGCGCCTGGCCCCGGGAGGGTTCACTGTGGCTGTGGGACAGCTTTCCCAGGAGGTTTGCCCCGGCCCCGGGAGGCCTCCCCCGCAGCTGCAGGAACACTCTCCCTGCCTCCGGCTCTGGTGGCGCCCGGCCATGGGAGGGCTCCCTGCGGCTGCAGCTTGCCGCACCTGAAAAATGAA
This sequence comes from Phrynocephalus versicolor, assembly GCA_023846285.1. Classification (NCBI taxonomy): domain Eukaryota; kingdom Metazoa; phylum Chordata; class Lepidosauria; order Squamata; family Agamidae; genus Phrynocephalus; species Phrynocephalus versicolor. Next base: position 1,413,349 of record JAHTLZ010000010.1, read on the forward strand.
GAAACAGAAATGAAGCGGGCCCGCCCCCCCCAATGGAAATGGAACAAAGCAGGCCCCAGGGCCCGAATAACAAACACGAAACGCCATTTTGGCATTTTGTGTCCATTTCTAATTAGGACTGTGATTTATATAGGAAATTTCATTCACTCGGAATGGAGAACATAGAAGAGAATGGCAGCTGCTAACATGGATATTGTGCCCCAAGGTTCTTCTCCCCTTTATCATTCCTTGAATAGTTGAAGCAATCTGTAATCTCATTAGAAGACAGAAGTATCCTGGATTTATTTATTTATTTATTTATTTATTTATTTATTTATTTATTTTCACATTTATATACCGCACCTATTTCCCTTATAGGAGACTCAGGGCGGTTTACAACTGACAAAATAAAACAGTTAAAAAGGCTAAGACATCATCAATGCAAAATACAGAGTAAATGCAGTCAAGCCCCCCCCCAAAACAGAATCCCTAATCAGTGCCAAAGGTGTCCTGAAAGAGTAATGTCTTTAGATTTTTCCTAAACAACGCCAGTGATGGAGCCAGCCGAAGCTCGCTCAGAAGCTTGTTCCAGAGAATTGGCGCTGCCACCGAGAAGGCCCGTCCACGTGTACTGGTTTTGCGGGCCTCCCTCAGAGTGACGGTCCCGAGCGAGAGGGCCAGAGAGGATCGGGTGGGTCGGGCTGGATCTAATTGTCGGGGGAGACACTCTGCCAAATAAGCAGGAGCCAAGCCATGGAGGGTTTTGTAAACCAAAACCAACACCTTGAACCTTATCCGGGAGGCAACGGGCAACCAGTGTAGGCGAGCCAGGATGGGGGTGATGCGGTCATAACGATGCGCGCTGACCACCAGCCTGGCCACCGCATTCTGGACCCGCTGCAGTCACCGAACAAGGTTCAAGGGGAGCCCCATGTAGAGAGCGCTGCAGTAATCCAGCCTCGACATGACCAGTGCCTGTACCACTGTCCTCAAGGAGCTCTCATTGAGGTACGGGCGAATCTGGGCGATGAGCCTAAGGTGGTAAAAGGCCGACCTGGTCACGGCTGACATCTGAGATTCCAGGGTCAGATCCGAGTCCAGGACGACACCCAGATTCCTCACTCTTTGCGCCAGCTGGAGGGGGGACCCGCCCAGATTGGGAAGAGGGCCACAGTATCCCTCCGAGCTGCCCCCGAAGAACAAAACCTCGGTTTTTCCAGGGTTGAGTCTGAGTCTGTGGGTCCTGGTCCAGTCCAAAACCGCAGCCAGGCAACGATCAAGGGTCTGGACGGCCTCCACTGCACAGGTGGAAAAGGAGAGATAGAGCTGCGTGTCATCAGCGTCATCAGCGTACCGATGACAGCAGAATCCAAAACTCCGGATGATCTCTGCCAGCGGCTTCATATAGATGTTAAAGAGCATTGGGGAGAGGGACGACCCCTGAGGCACCCCACAAGAGAGTGTCCAGGGAGCCGACAACTCACCCCCCCAAGCTCACACACTGGGTGCGGCCCTCAAGGAAGGAACGGAGCCAGGACAGAGCCAGACCCCCAATCCCCACCTCCGAAAGCCGCCCCAGCAAGATACTGTGGTCGACGGTATCAAAAGCCGCTGACAGGTCGAGAAGGACCAGCAGGGTAGAGCAACCCCTGTCAGCCCTCCTCAACAGATCATCGTGCAGAGCGACCAGAGCCGTCTCGGTCCCATGACCCAGATTGGAAGGGATCCAGGACATGGTTCTCCTCCAGGAACGACTGGAGACGCAGGGCGGCGACTCGCCCAATCACCTTGCCCAAAAAGGGAACATTGGCTATGGGACGATAGTTGGACATGTGGTCCACAGCCAAGCCGGGTCTCTTAATAATGGGCTTCACCACCGTCTCCTTCAGAAGACTGGGAAAAATCCCGTCTCTGAAGGAGGCTGAGGAAATTATATTCTGAAACTTTGGGCTTGTTTGATTTGCTTTAGAACTTCAAGAATACCATGCATCTTACCACACACCTTTTCTTTGGCAGTTTTAAATGATTGTTGAATTGTATATTCTTCATCACAAAGAAGCTGCTCTGAGTCATCTTTATTCTTTTGTTGTATGGCCATGGCTATAGGATAAAAAACAAATACCTCAGCCAAAACATGTGAGGATGTTAAAATATTAGATAATATTAGAAGTCAGCAATAGAGATGGGCACAAAATGCTAAAATCGTGTTTTGTTTTGTTTTTTGTTTCGTTTGTCCTCGTTTCATTTTACATGAAATGATTTTTTTTTAAAAAATATTCATTTTGTTTTTCATTCCGTTTCATTTTTAAAATGTATTTTATGTGTTTTATGTGCTATGTTGTGTTTTACGTAACCAACAGTGCATTTAATGTGCTTTTCTTATGATTTAACTTTGGGCGTTTATACACGACCCCTAAACTCCGCAGCAAATAGCTGCAAGCTCCGGAGCTTAAAAATGTTTCCCCACCAGCTCCGGAGTTTACAGGCAATTAAGTGCGACCACGCCCACTTTAGCACGTCCCAGCGCACCTTTCAAGTACCTTCTCTCTGGAGGTGAAAATTCTTTGATGCAGTGCAACGATAGTGAGTGCGGGGCTCTCCTCGCTTCTGTTTGCTGTTTTTTGGCTCCTGCCCCTTTAAGAGCTACTTAAGAGCTACTGGAATGTTGCCCCGGCAAGAGCCGGCAAGAGCAACAGGCAGAACGAGGCAGAATGGAGGTGAGCCACGGTCTTTCTTCCTTTGTTTTCTCCCTCCCCTCACACAGCCAGCAGCCAGGAAGTGCGGAGGGGGTGGGAACACAGGAAGAGGGACAAGCCCCTAAGATCTCTGGTCCGAATTTAAGTGGCCAGCGGATCTTAGGGGTCGTGTAAAAGCGACCTTTGTGTTTCGGGGGTGGGGGGGAAGTGCCGGCTTTTAAAACTTTTTTTAGCCTCCAAAGCAAGCGGCGGTGGAAGCCATCGCGTACAACAACAACAACAACAACAACAACAACAACAACAACAACAATTGCTAGTGCTACTACATGCTGCATTTTTGTAGAATACTTCACACAGAGGGCATGTTAAAGATAGCAGGGCGACTTTTCATTAATTGTTGTCGTCATCGTCTGAGATGAGAACGGCAGAGCTGGAGGGGGCTCTATGGATCATCGAGTCCAGATGCACTTACAGGGACTCATTGAAAAGGAACATGCTCATAGCCTTTGCAGCTGGAAAATTAAGAGGTGATTCATTTGTGTTTCATGCATTTCCTATCATTAGACAGAGGGCTGGCTTCTCAGGAAGCAAGGATGGGGTATCGTGAAAAGGGAGCAAAATTGCTAGTCCTTTATTTTGGTGCTGTTGGATTTTTACTACTAGAAAGGGCAGAAGAGGTGCTTGTGGGATTCAGTAGGTCACATGCCAAATAAGACGAACAGTAGATGCACTTTCTAAACCAATAGATAAACAATAACCTTCCCTTGGTAGCGTGCAGTACAGTTGCAGAACAAAACACAATTAGAGGGGAAAAGGCTAATTGTGAAAACCTTAACACCTCAAGTGTTAACAACACCAGTTTTTGGCTTGACAAATTATTTCACAGGAATCCATCAACTGGTCAGTCCAACAACAACTTAGATCCTGTTCCTGATCTGGACAGAATGGAATGCCACAGGCTTCTCCCACTGGAAAGCACCCATAGGTCTCACTCCCTAGTGAGACCCTCCCCATGCTCCTTGAGAGAACTGCAGGCCTCCTTCTGCAGGAGGACAAAAAAGCCCTGTCATGATATTACATAAACAGAAAGCACACTTTGTAGGTCTCCTTATCCTTTGAGCTCAGCTTTCGGGAACACTTAATGCCAAACACTGAGCAGGCACCCAAGTGGCCAATGGGATGATGCACCTGAAGACTCATTTATCTTCTTCTTAGAGATGGGCACGAATTGAAAAAATGGTATTTCGGTTTTTCGTTTTTCGTTGAGGGGGGTCAGTTTCGGTTTGTTTTTGTTTTTTGCAAATTTTTGAAAAAATGTTTTCGTTTATTTGTTTATTCATTTTTTGTTTTTACCCGCTTTTTGCACAATTTTTAAAGCATTTCCGTGTGCAGGCGTCACGCCCCAGACCAGAGGGAAAACACTAAAAAAATTGATGCTGGCAGAGACACAGTATAGACTAGGTACGCAGGGAGGCTGCAAAGGCAGCGGCAGGCGTTGCCCAGGGTGCAAGGCAACCGCAGAGTGACTGCACTGCAGGGCAGGGGAGGGTACTCACCGAGAGGTACGCATACACGCACAAAGGGAGGCTGCAGGACTGAAGCTAGAGAGAAATCTCTTCTTTCTCTCCCCTAAGAGCCAGGCTGCAGCCGGCAGAAACACAGAGACACACACCTGCCTGCCTGGCCTAAAGTGAAAATAATGAGTCACAGAGACAGCAATCCCACCCTAACTCCCACTGGAGACTGCAAGGAGGACGGGGGCTGCCAGAGCTTTTTATGCACTCTGTGGCTGCTAGACCTGCCCAGTCTGCAACCTGGGCATGCTATTGGTTGAAGTTGTCCAAGAATTTACATGATCCCATCACATGGCTTGCCTCCATTTTGTGGCTGGTGACATCAATTTTGTCATCCTTAAAAGGAAAAGAAAAATACATCGCGATGGGAGAAGACAAAAACAAACGTTTTAAGGACCCCCCCCCGGTAGGTATTATCAGACAGTATAAATAATTATCGCTGCATTTTTATGGATGTCCAGGGCGTTTTTTAACATTTAAAACAGCTCATTTCATTGTGCATCACCATTAACGAAAAACAAAACGTAACAAACCTAATTTTTGTGGTTCTGTTCTGTTTGTTCCAATTTCATCACAATGTTCATTATTCGTTTTGTTACACAACGAAATGAATAACGAATAACGGAAATGAAAAAATGCTCATTTTGTGCCCATCTCTACTTCTTCTTCCTCCAGTGCCATGTCCTTGTAGAATGTTGGAGATCAGTAGCACAATCTGTTTCTTATCTAAAGCTATTCTAAATACAGAATCTGTGCCCACTGTAAAACATTGGCTTAAATTCCTAAACCAGAATGTTTTACTACACCCCAGGCTATGCTTCCCATCTATTTTTTCTTTGAAGGATAACCTGCAGCAGATTGTATTTGTTATTAAGCATAATTTAACTAAAATACTGCACTTTTTTTCTCTTTCCGGTATTGAGAATTTCTAGCTTTTTATTCATACTCTGTAATACAGCCACATGAGTGATTCTGGCTGTCCAGGATTTGTCTGTAACTCATTTATCCAGCATGGGAAAGCTTTTCATGTCTATGACCTCAGGAGACAACCGTACTTGATCAGAACTAGCAGGATTTCAGACCTGACCGTTGAACATAACTGTTGGAGAGCACTCATTGCATCCTTTCTAATCCCAGCCCTAATATGAACATTCTTGCAGAAGTCTCCACGGTGGCCTCTGCTTCGTACATGGGAGGATCAATGCTGACATACAGAAGGGGGCCATGTTCCAAGTACATAACACTCTGTTACTGAGCTGACCTTCATGTTACTACCAAGGTTATGCTCAAAATTCTACAAGGCAGGCTTCAGCAGTATGTGGAAAGAGAACTTCCAGAAGTGCAAGCTGGATTTGGAAGGGGCAGAGGAACTAGAGAACAAATCGCCAATATGCGCTGGATTATGGAGAAAGCCAGAGAGTTCCAGAAAAACATCTACTTCTGCTTTATCGACTATGCTAAAGCCTTTGACTGTGTGGACCACAACAAACTATGGCAAGTCCTTAAAGGAATGGGAGTGCCTCACCACCTTATCTGTCTCCTAAGAAATCTATATGTGGGACAAGCAGCAACTGTCAGAACTGGATATGGAACAACTGACTGGTTTAGAATTGGGAAAGGAGTAGGACAAGGCTGTATACTGTCACCTTGCCTATTTAACTTATATGCAGAGTACATCATGAGAAAGGCAGGCCTGGATGAATCACAAGCCGGAATTAAGATTGCCGGAAGAAATATCAACAACCTCAGATACGCAGATGATACTACTCTGATAGCAGAGTGTGAGGAGGAATTAAAGAACCTCTTAATGAGGGTGAAAGAGGAGAGTGAAAAAATGGGCTGAAGCTCAACATCAAAAAAACTAAGATCATGGCCACCGGTTCCATCACCTCCTGGCAAATTGAAGGGGAAAAATTGAGGCAATGTCAGAGTTTATTTTCTTGGGCTATTTGATCACTGCAGATGGCGACTGCAGCAATGAAATTAAAAGACGCCTGCTTCTTGGGAGGAAAGCAATGGCAAACCTAGATAGCATCCTAAAGAGCAGAGACATCACTTTGCCAACTAAGGTCAGGATAGTCAAAGCTATGGTTTTTCCAGTAGTGATGTATGGAAGTGAGAGCTGGACTATAAAGAAGGCTGATCGCTGCAGAATTGATGCTTTTGAGCTGTGGTGCTGGAGGAGAGTCTTGAGATTCCCCTGGACTGCAAGGAGATCAAACCTATCCATTCTGAAAGAAATCAACCCCAAATGTTCACTGGAAGGACAGATTTTGAAGCTGAGGCTCCAGTACTTTGGCCACCTCATGAGACGAGAGGACTCCTTGGAAAAGTCCCTGATGCTGGGAAAGATTGAAGGCAAAAGAAAAAGAGGACAACAGAGAATGAGATGGTTGGACGATGTCATCGATGCAATCAATATGAATTTGACAAAACTCTGGGAGGCAGTGGAAGATAGTAACACCTTTCGAGCTCTGGTCCATGGGGTCACAAAGAGTTGGACACGACTGAACAACTGAACAACAAAATCTGACATCAAAATAGCCACAATGATGTTCCCATTCCAGTAAGTGAGGAGGGAGGAGGAGGAAGAGGAGGAAGGATAAGGTCGAGGTGAATTATCTCAGAAGTGGTAAACTTGTGGCTCTCAGGTGTTCCTGGATTTCAACTCTCATCACTGCTAGTCAGTACAGCCAACAGTAAGGAATGATGGGAGATGTGGCCCCATAAGGTCTGGAGGCCCACAGCTCCCCATCCTGATTTAGCTCAATGATGATTTCTGGCTAAGAGCTTTGAGGCAATGAGGAGCAATTGGAGACCCTTGCCAGGCATTAAACTGAGTCAATGGGTGCGGCTTCTGTCAGGAAGGCAGGGGTTTATAATCATAGCTGTGGGAACCAAGGAGAGCATCTACGAGTGGCGAACACCTGATTTTGCAAAGGTTACTTCTCTGAGCAGCAACTGCCCAAATTCTTACCATCCTTGCTGGTGAGGAATCCTGGCAGTTATAACCTCCCACAGTAACTTTTCCCAGGCTCAGATAAGCATTCCTCCAAATGGGGCTCATTATAAGGAGAGAGCTGTGGTCCTCCTTTTTGAGATATCCCTCAGGCAGTCCTAAGAAATGCCTTTCAAAAACCACTGCCACAGGATTTCTTGATGTTCTCCGAGGATCCTCTGGGTTCAAGAATTTCTTTCTGTCCAAAAAATTTATACTGACAGCCGCGTTGTCAGCATTTTCCACACACTTGGGGCATGATGAATCTAACACGAGATGACTTCGCCATGTGGTTCCTTCGGCACATCTCTGGATCAGCGTTTGATGCACCCTTGTGAAATCTGCTTCATATCATCTCATTCCACAGAAGCGCTCATCAGCAGTCTCTGTGTGTCTCGTTTTAAAAATTCTATTTATTTAATTTGTGTTCTGCTTTTCTCCCAGATGGTTCACAATATGATGTAAAATACAGGCAGCTAGAACACGAAGAAGCTATGCTATTAAAGCACAATTAAAGAAAATATAGCTGTGGGCTCTTCCAGACAAGGCATTTAAAGTTTATCTGCCCCTGGCTGGATTGCTTAGTGGTTTAGAGATCTGGCTGCAATATCCAGCGATTGCCCCACAGTGCCTCCTGACAGGAAGAGCCATTCTTCACACAATGTTCCTAAATTCTAATTTTTTTAGAGCCCAATCCTGAAAAATGTGGCACTTATATTGCCTGGAGGGAAAATAGGAACTATGGTCCAATTCAGGCCATTGTCCAACTTATGAGCCTATTCAGACTGGGGCGATGTGAAATGAAGGTGAACTATAAAATGGAGGACTCGCCACTAACTTTCCTCAGATTGACGAAGCTGCTTGGATGAGTAGCGAAAGGTTTCGATCTCTCAAGAAAAGAAGTCCAGTTGCCTTGACTCAGCTTCTCAACTGAATGACTGAGAATCTTCACAGACACATGGTTCAATAAATAATTTTACTAAGTTTTGACTGAAGGGAAACTATTACAATCACCACAGAAAACTATGGTATTTCTATTACGCTCACTTGATTATGTGCTTTGCATAAAACTAATAAGCCACCTTTTTGGTGCTTCCTCTTCTAGCCTTTCTCTATTGGTTGTCATGCTGTGACCAAAAGTGCGTGTCCATTTCACCTCAATACCTTTAAAGTAGGATCACATATCTGCAGTTTCATCTATCCACAGCTTGAAAATATTACACAGAGCATGGTATCTAGTGGCCAGTTCTAGTAATCTATTTTAAAATATTTTCTCTGCCCCTACAACTATATTTTATATTTAGCATTTACAGTTATTAACGGATTTCAGTATCTGTGGGGTGGGGTGAAACTAACCCCCTGTAGATACAGAGGTCCCATTGTAGCTGAATGCTGTCAAGTCCATTTTGACCTATTTTCAGGATTTTCAAGGTAGTGAATATTCAGAAGTGATCTACCATTCCTTTCTGTGTGCGGAGGGTGGTGGTTGAGGGGATTCTGAGACAGGGCAGCTTGTCCTAGGCTATACAGGGTGGCTTTTCTTCAAGGAGACACAGTGGAAGACTCAACCTCCCAACTTCTGGCTCCTCAGCCAAATACCTAAACCTTTGGAGCTATCCAATACTTCCTTGATTTATGAAACATAACAGTAACAACAAAAAGTTTGCATCATCTTTCCAGTGGAGAAGGCAGCCAGGTGGGGGCATGAGCTTTCACATAGACAATTTCTTCAGACACAGGATGAACACCATGGGTTTGTATGCACCTTGGTTATGCTTCCTGTCAATTGGGGGTGGGTGGGAGGGGCCACAGTGAAATGTGAAACAGGAAATCATAATATACACTGGTCATAAAGATTGGCTAGTATGATTATCCTGGTAACTGCATATTCAAAGCCATTTGTTACACAATATATGTACACAGATATACAGTATTACAGCAAGTTTCACCAACATCCAAAGATTAACTACAGTGGACCCTCGTATAACAAATGGTTTATATAACATAAAATCTGTACAACATTAAAAAATTTAGGAGATAGGGGAAATTTGCTTAACAGAATAACCTGTGGGGCGAATCTATACAACATAAAAATGGTCGCGATTAGGGATTACTCTGTTTTCAATGCATTCCTATGGGAAATTTGTATAAAGGAAAATTTGCTTAACAGAATTTCATTTGGAATGAATTAATTCCTTTATACATCTATTTCTATGTATGTATATTGTGTAAGAGGTGACTTGGTATATAAGTTACTCCTTACAAAATTTTCTGGTTTTTTAAAATTCAAGTTACTCTTTGGACAATAGCTGCTCGGTTGCTCAGTGGTTTAAGTCTCTGGCGAAGGAGCCAAAACATGGGATTTTAATTTCCCACTGTGCCTCTTTTATAAGGGCTGGATTCGATTATCCACAGGGCCCTTCCAACCCTGCAGTTTAAGATGATGATGATTTATGAAACTCATTGCAAAGACCCTCATTGCCTGTTTTATTTTGCCTGCCGATCCGTTGAAATTCTCTGCTGCTTCTTGTAATTTAAGGACTGTGCTCGGTTCACCATCTAGTGGTCCAGCCTTGGCAGTGTCCCAATCTAGGCAGAAGTGAGCCAGACCCTTCTGTATTTGCTACTGCTACTGTTGCAGCAGCTCTTTCAAGCTCCACTCTCAAACTGGCCTGCTTGGCGTACTCTCCTTGTCCTGTGAACATTAACACTCCTACATGTTGGGACAGATGGGGTATTTCTTTTTTTTAAAAAATCAACCCGGACTGATGTGCAGTAGTAGAATTGGGTAGAAATCTGGATAGAACAAACAGCCAATTTGTGCTTCTACCAAAATATAGTGGTTTCAGGAATTTTAAAAAAAAATTGGAGCAGAGCAGCTCTGGGTTTCAATAATTAGAGTAATTAGAGCATCTTTCTATAGCAGAGCCTGGAAAAGTTAATTTTTTCTCTTAGCACTCTTACATTTCCCCAGATGGCATGGCTAGTGAGATTCAGGAAGTTTTAGTGGGCATGACCCACGGCCCTTTGTTTGGAGAGCTGGGGTGTAAAATCCATTCCTGTACTTTGGATGCTGGTTTAACCACAGCCCTGCTTCCTGCCCTGCCTCATCTGAGACGACTGCTTGGCTAATATCATCTTGTCAAGAACTTTGCATCTAAGACTTACTCTCCTGGCAAACCACATCTTTTGCCATCTTTTGACTTTTGGTACATGCTTTGATAAAGAGGGTATTGCCTTCGAAAGCTTGCAATGTATTTTTTAACTACCAACCTATAAAGGCATCGTCTAGTCTTGCTTTTGTATTTTATAATGGCCACATTGCTCCCCACCCTTTTTTTTTTAGTTCAAAAGAGTAACATTTACAAGCACCCTTGGATTAAAATTTGTTTCACTTTTGAAAGCTAATGCAGGATTAACTGGTGACATAGATGCTACTTGTGCAAATGAGATGAAAGCTCTTTCTAACCCGCACAGCTAAGACGTGTGCAACCCCCTTTAAAAAAGCAGTTGGTTTTTGTTGCTGTTTCAAGCCCTCCCCCTTAAAAGGAGTGAGGTTATCTCTCTCTATGGCTACATTACAATTGCAATGTAGCTTAGCTACACTTTAGTTACTGTGTGAAAAAAAAGTCAATGAAAGTAATTCATTTGCCAAAATCCTGGTGTTAAGTGTAGTAAATTGAACTAGAGTAGGCCCATTGAGTCAATGCAAATTTTATGAGTAAAATCCTCCACAAGTTTCATTGATTTAAATGGGCCTACTCTAGGGCTATTTTATTTATTTATTTATTTATTTATTTATTTATTTATTTATTTATTTATTTATTTATTTATTTATTTAGTATCATCTGTAGGTTGTACTTATTGAGTTAAATGCCAGCATCTAGGGACTTGGTTATGGTTATGTGTTCCTTACATCCTGAGGCCAATTGGAAACATGAGCTCTGTAGGTGGCGTCGTAAGTAAAAACCAGCTGGGTGAGTAGGGTTTGGAATCAACATAGCTACTTTTGGGGCATGGTCAGCTTATTATTAGTGGGCCCTTGGAAATTTGGGCCACTAAAGCATTCTATCTAAAGCACGATGCGAATATTTCAGAATAAATCTCAAGTGAAATGTGCATTTCAGAATAAGTGTACATAGCCCTGGGTGCCACAAAGTGAAGTTGGTATACCTAACAACAATCTTCATGAGAAATGAATTGCATTTAAACTTTAATTTCAGGCAAAAACCAAAGAAAAACATTTAAACATTAAAAAAGACCAAAAAAACCCAGCCATTTACTTATTTCATCCTCCCCACTCTGACCTACAGGTATATCTCACTGTACCTCCCTCACACTTCAGACAAAACATGACTGTTAAAGTTAACTTACAATTATGTGATGTGAAGAGCATGTCAATATTGGTTTGTTTCTTGGGCTATATTCTCAGGAAAGGTGTTCTAGGTTGCATCAAATTTGTTACAGGGTTACAGTGTAGTGTTAAGTTCCTGGTGTGTGTGTGTGTGTGTTGGGGAAAGGAGGACGTGCATTTCCTAATCCATCTCCTCTGATTGATTTCTTCTGTGAGTTCACCTCCGCTAAAACAGATGAGATGCTGCTGGTAATGCTGATGATACATCCAGGCGCTTGTTATTTTACTGGCTGTCAGGGAAAAGAGAAGGAAGGGAGGGAGACACAGGAAAGGAACATGGGAGGACAGAGCGGGGAAATCTTTCTTGCACTGCAGACATAACAGGAAGTGACAGGCTGGAGCCAAAATGGCCATCGATCCTTTTTAGCAGAAGAAAATGAAGAGAGATATTTGAAAGAACCCAATAAAACATTTCCAGGGGAAGTTTTAGTCCCTTATAGCAAAACCCACAAAGGCACCTGAAGGGCTAGGTTTAAAGACGATTCCCCACAAGCTTTTGTGGACTACAGATCTCTTCATCAGGGGCATCTTAAGAAGTGGGCTGTAGTCCATCAAAACTTACTCTGAACAAAACTGGATTGATTGAATGTTCCACAAGACTCTTCATTAGTTTGTGTACCAAGCAACATATTTTCCCATTTATAAGATGCCCCCATGTATAAGATGACTCCCCCTTTCCAATCCAAAATTACAGTTTCTCAATTGCACGGTTCTCTCCTCAGCTTACTTCCATGTATAAGATGACCCTGAATTTTTAGCCTAACAATTATAGACAAAAATACAGTCTTATACATTGAAAAATACTGTACTTGTAAGGTAGGAATGGGGATGGGGTGGGGGTGTGAGGGTTCGATTATTCAAGCCGGCGGTTCGAGATCACAAACGAGGCGAGGGCTTTCTTTATTCTCAACATCAAAAGGATTTTTATTTCGTACAGGCTTAAACATGCTGTAGGCTTTGTTTTCTTCATTAACCATTAACGTGGAACAGGGTTTTATAACATCAAACAACAAACCATCTTCTTGATAACTGAATTCAAATGGTCTAACATCAACGTCTGGATCTCTCACACGAATGGAGGAACATTCTTCCCGTGACCCATGCATTGGGTCCCACAGCATGGGTGTCTCGCCCATTGAGCTACCGGGGTTAGATTTCGCTCCCTCCTCCATCCAGGGGGACATGCCTTAATTATGCTTTAAAATTAGTTGATCTAGTTCCGGACCTGAGAATCTACTTCAGAGTGTGCCTATGTTTCCGTATCTTCCTTCAGGAGGAAGCATCAGCTTCTGGTTCCGGTTCCGGTTCCGGTTCTTCTTTTTCTTCCTCCCTTTCTGAACTATATGCTGGGTTCTAGGAGCAAAAATTGTGAAACTGGGGTTATTGTATTTTTGGGATATAGTGAGAAAACAAGACTTGTTATAAAAAACAATAATTCTAGGACATGTCGAAGGCAGCTGGTTTGGACCCCGGAATCTGCATTAACTCAGACTAGGAAATACTGATATAGCTGGGCAAACTGTGATGATAAGTTATCACAAGATAAGTTTATTTTACCTGTGAAGATGTTTTATCTACCAGGAAAACCCTGAGAAGGGTCACCATAGGTCAGAGTTGACATGATGGCACATGGTTATTGTTATTAATTGATGTAACAAGTGTATCAAAGAACAACCCATACAAGTGAAAGGTGTAGAGTGGACAGAAACACAGATAAGGTGTGGTGCTTTCAAAAATGTATATATGTGGTTATGAAATCACCATCTTGAGCAAGTGTTATCACCATCTTGAGCAAGTGTTAGGCAGTACATTTTCCCAGTCATTTCTGTTGATCTGTTCGTGGAGACATTCCACCATCTAGTGGCCATCTGAGTCTGAACATGTTCATATAAAAAGGTGTGTTAAGAGCCTTACTGTATGCTCCAGCACTGAAATTTGGTTCTATAGAGTTTATTGCTGCCTGTTGCTTTGTGTCAGTCATTCAGGTGTGACCTAAAACATGGTTTCCTAGCATCATAAGCCATTAGAGCACCTCAAACTGACACAAGGTCACCTAGAAAACTTCATGGCTACCTTGGAAGTTGAACACCCCCCCCCCCCCAACACACACATGAATGAATGACACATCTAGACCTGACACTATAACAATTGCATCACACTGTTTATGTCTTTGACTATTGGCCACATGGACTAGTCCTCAGGCTATGCACCCATTATCGATAGATGGTACATCAGAAATGCTGGAGTTCCAAAATTTTTGCAGCAGGTTCAAAATAAGGGCTGCATCTAGCATTTCTTCATGATTTTTGCTTTAGCGCACTAATATATTTATTATCTCCTCCTTACCTTTGGATTATGTACAAGGACCACACAGGGTCATCCCCCCGCTTTTTGTATGAGAGGTCATGGGCATGGAAGCTGCTCAATGAAAACATTTGGAATGTAGTGAACCAGTACAGTATATGTTTTCCCGATTTTTGCTATTGCCTAAAACAAAGTGTTCTGCTTATATACTGCCCCATAGCACTGAAAGCACTCTCTGGGCAGTTTACAATTTAATTATCCAAGCTTCACATTGCCCCCACCCCAGCAAGCTGGATACCTAGTTTACCCACCTCAGAAGGCTGGAAGGCCATATGAACCCTGAGTCAGTTTCCTGGGATTGAACTCAGATTGTGAGCAGAGTTTTGGCTGCAGTACTGAAGTTTTAACCACTGTGCCATGAAGTTGTTGCCGAGGATCCAGTGTAGCTGGAGCTAGTACTGTCTTTTGAGGTGGTATTAGTGGTGACAGTGAATCTTTGAATAGATTCTTCACTCGGAATTACTATTCAGATGACAATGTCCAGAATCCTAAATTAGCCATGTTTCCTAAGGTGGGATGGAATTTGGCCACCTCTTCCACTTAGATAGGGAATTTTCAGACATTTTATCTCAAGGACCTTCACAATCCTCATGGGAGGAGCCAGTCACAAAATGGCAGCTGATGGAGGCCGAGGTAGGTGGGTGTAGTCGGGAGTCCAATTTTCTCATCCAATTCCCCACACCTTGTTGGAATAGCTGGTAGTGGTGATAGCTGAGGGAGCAGCCTTCAGGTATTTAGCACTATCTCGCCACCAGCTTTTTCTTCAAACAGCTCCCTTCCAAAGCTGCTTTCAATGAAAGTGTGCTGCTGTTGTCTCCTACATTTTCAGTTACACCTCTTATTCTTGATGTTTTCCTAATGCTGGGTTATAGAAGTCATGATGTCTGTAACTGTTGCCCTAATTCTCCACAGGAAGCTTCCTGAAGGACACCTGTCAGGTTACTCTTGGTCCATTTTGTTTCTTCTGTGGGCTCTGAAACAGGGAAGTGACTGAGCACAAAACACACCAAACTCATTTCAGAGATGTATCGGTTGACCAATGCAAGTGAATTCCAAAAAATTGGGATTGAGGCCAGAGAGAGATGATGATGGAGATAGCCTTTTAACAGAGGAGGGACTTGATTAACTCATGAACGTGTTTCAGTCCCCCAGTGCCACATTTTCCCACTCCCAGGATGATGCAGATTGGCTTAATCTGGTGATTGGTATGCAGGATATAACCAAAAGATTCCTTTGAAGTCTGATTTCACGTACAAATAATGGCCACTTCACTTACCTTTCTGCAACATGAGCATGTTTTCAGCTCTAATTGTGGACTATCTCTAATGTCTTGGTAGTGGAAGTCTGAGATGGTTAAACAATTAAAGAAGGAGAGTGTTAACAACCGGGATCAAACCAAGGGAATCCTTCATAATGACACTGGTTTAATGAAAAAGTGAAAGGGAATAGCCAAAAATTGCAAGCCCTGAACAATTTATCCAGGTTCATATGCTACAATGGATAGACTGTAGATGGAGGTTCATTAATGTGCCTTCATCCTTCAGGTGAATTAAGAAAATGGACCATAAAACACGCAGTTGTATCGGTCTGTAAAATGCATCCTTCCTATGTTTCTAGTTAATTGAATTATTTTTCACAACGCAAATTAATTGCTGCAATTCATCTGTCTCTAGGAACAGGCCAATGGATTGTCAGAGATTAGTAAGCAAATTCTTTGGAGTTGAGCATAACACAGACTTCAGAGCATCCCTCTGTATGTTGGCTTTTCCTCTCTGCAATGTATGGCAGTGTGATAACTTGGCTGAACAGCATTTGTTTTAGAGACAATCTCAGGATTCCTGAGACAGGAATCTCAGAATTCCTATCAGAATACTAAGAATTCCTTTAGCAATGATTTCAAGATTCCAGAGCTCTTCAAACATATGTGCATACTTTAAGAGAAAGTGGATCCATGCCTACAATGATAGCCTTGTGCTGCTTGCTCATATTTCTTATGGATTCACACATGGTCCCTATTTTCATCTGTGTAATGTTTGAGACTATGTTGTTGCTTCTTCTTCTTCTTCTTCTTCTTCTTCTTCTTCTTCTTCTTCTTCTTCTTCTTCTTCTTCTTCTTCTTCTTCTTCTTCTTCTTCTTCTTCTTCTTCTTCTTCTTCTTTCATCTTCTTCTTCTTCTTCTTTTTCTGGGGGAGGAGCCTGAGGGGATTTAAGGCTCTGCTCAGCACTGTTTTAGTCAGCTAGGGATAGATAGGGGCCTACACTGATGGAGTTGTGAGGAAAACTAAGTGTTTAGAGTTTGTAAACTTAGGAACTGTGTGGGCATATATTCAACTTTATCAGTAACTAAACTTAAGTGGGTTTGAACTATATTCTTCTTTTTGACTGTATTTCATCACATTACTCTTTGATTTTGATTCTACTTTGTAATAAATAAACTTCTTTTATTTTTATTCAACTTAAAAACAGTCTGAAGGCTTTCATTTACTAGCAAAGCTAGTTGTTGGCAGTGAAAGAGAAAAATTAGAAGCAGTGTTTGTCAATAGCCGGTGAAAGGGCCAGGGCAAGCACGTTAATGCTACACTCACAATCTGGGGTTCAGTCCCAGGTAGCCGGTTCAAGGCTCACTCAGCCTTCGATCCTTCCAAGGTCAGTAAAATGAGTACACAGCTTGCTGGGGAGGGGGCAATATGTAGCCTGCATTAATAAATTGTAAACCACCCAGAGAGTGCTTTAAGTGCTATGGGGTGGTATATAAGCAGAACACTTTGCATTTTGTAAGAGTTATAGCTGCCAAAATGGTCTCACATACAGTTTTGGTTTATCTGGCTGTTGTTTTGCAGTGCTCACCTTCAAATCTCAACAGTGGCAAATAATATATTTTCCCCATTAATCTGTTCTTCTCAGCTGTGGAGCTTCCTACATCTGCAATGAGAAAAACTATCACTTTATTTTTAAAGACTGACAACACTTATGCTATTTGCTATGCTATGCACAAAAGAGCAGCTGTTTTGAAAACAAGAAGGGCCACAACACAGATTTCTTCTGGCTAATGGGTTTCCTCTGTTTCCTTCTTTCATTACTTATGATACCATCTTGTGTTCGGTACCATTCACAAAGTAACACCAAGTCAGGGAAAATTGCAGAAGCTGACTTCCTTGTTTTCATTAGTTAACCACTTCTCACCTAAACACAAAGCAATAGGCAGGATGGTTTTTTGTCAAGCGTGAATGGTAGTGAGCAGAAGAGGGTATCTTGTAGACCATCTTGCTTGCTACCAATAGTGTTGTGAACATTCAGGCTGCCTTTTGCTATGTAAAGCATGGCATATTCTCCTTTACTGGGTGGTCAGTAGTAGATTCCAACTACTAAATTTATTTTATTTTATTTTGCCCCAGTTACGCTGTATTAATCCAGATGCTCTTCATGGAACAACCAAGCTCATCCTGCACTTCTTTGCAGTAATATGTAATTTTTGACATATACTGAGACTCTATCCCCTTTCTATGTTTTGTGTTGCTTTTGAACAATTTATATCCTTCGATTGATTTATTCCATTCATGGGAACCATCGCACCAAGTTTCAATTGGCCTGTAAAGTCAGTTTTACCCTCCTGAATTGAGATTTCTAGTTCTTCTTGTTTATTTTCCATACTCCTAGGAATAGACATGGGCACGGAACGGCGAAATTCTCGTTTCTGTTTTCGGTTCTCGTTCTCGTTATGTAACGAGAACGGTAACAAGAATTACTCTGCTCCAGCTTGAACCCGACCCGAAAAAAGAAAAATTGGCTCAGGTTTGTCGTTGTCATTCAAGCAGCACAGAAAAAAAGTTTTTAAAAGTAAAAAAAAAACTGATTCCCGGCCAAAAAGGCAGGCGAAAATATGCCTGCCTGAGTGAGGGCACCTACCAGAGGGGTGTTTTCTGGGGGAGGCGTACCTGGCCTCCCCCCTCCTTTCCTGGACTGTCTCTATGCCATGCGGTGGGGGGGGATCCAAAATGGTGACCGCAATATTTATTTTTAAATCGTGGTCCAGAAGCCCACTAAAGCACAACAGAAATATGTGAAAATAAGGTATTTTAACTACCTGAATTTTTATAGTAGCAGCAGTGGGTTTTTCTTGCAATAAAACATCTCCATTGATTTTATTTTATTTTATTTTAATTTTTATTTTTATGTTTTTACACTTGCGCATGCGCAATGACGGGCTGGCCATGGGATGGGACCATGCAAATTTTTGGAGCCATTCCACCAATCGCATGGCCAGGTTTTGACTGAGACTTCTGGATGTGCCAGAGGGCATAAAAAGCCCACTAACCCTAACCCTAACCCTAACCTTAACCCATACTCCAGTACACTGCCTTTCTTAGTGGGTCAGAGGCACCCAGAGGTGCAGCCCACTAACCCACCCTAAGCCCTTACCCTAACCCCAACCCTAACCCAGATCCGTACACAAGTACACTTTCCTTCTTAGTGGGTCAGAGGCATCCAGAAAGGTGTCTCCCAGAGCCCACTATCCCTACCCTACCCCTACCCCTAACCTGTACGACAGTATGCTTCCCTTCTTAGTGAGTCAGAGGCACCCAGAGAGGTGCCTCCACCACTTACCCCAACCCTAACATAATAACATGTATGGTACACACTAATCCCTTCTTAGTGGGTCAGAGAGGCACCCAGAGAGGTACCTCCCAGAGCCCACTTACCCTAACCCCAACCCCAACCCCAAATGACAAACGACAAACGGAAATGACAATTTTTTGAAAATTTCCGCAACAAACGGAAATGACCCGAAACGGACCGGTTCCGACAAACGATAACTCGAAATGTCATTTTTTCTGGTCTTGCCCATCTCTACCTAGGAATCATACAGAGGCATCAGAGATTGTGTGACTTGTGGCTTCCTTTTCTTTGTACATTTTAATGAAAATTGTTATTGTGCCCCATTAGTGCCCAGTGAAATAATGTTTTCTCAGATGAAGGACATTGGCAGTCTGGACAGTCCACACAATTCACAGCTGGAACCTAGATCTGAAGATAAACTTATTTCCCAAAACGTCAAACTACCACTGCTGGGCTGCCCTGGAGTCTCCTTTAAGTAAGCGATGGCATACTCCATTCACAGTAAAAGGTGTGCCACATGATTGCAACCCGCTGCCCCTCTTCAATGCTGCTGGCATTTCCTCCTGGCAATCCCACTTTTCAATATTCATTTGGTAGGGCCACCAAATGCAGTCGTTTCCTAATACCTGTGTACAACATTCCCTGTAATTATCAGTCCCACTGGGAAGTGCTCTCTTGCTTGTACACACATCTTTACTTATGCTCACATGAGAGAGAGCACACACATCCCTGCACAACTTTGGGTTGTGCAGGGGAATAACAGCCCTGCACAGAGGAGGTCAGTGGGCACATGAGTGTACATGTATATGCTTTCGGGGGAATCTTGCCTGGACTTTGCTGGCTGCTGCTGATGCTCATTTTGATGATGCTCATTTTGTTTGTTACAATTAATGGGAAGGTGACATGGGACACAGGGAAATCCTTTAAAAATGTTGTACCTGTTTTTGTTTTGTTTTGTTTTTTTAAGGGGAAAGTGATGACTAATATAATATTCATATCAGGCATAAAAGATCTGGAAGTTGAGTCATGGCAACTGGACTTCTTTTTCTTGAGAGATTGAAACATTTCACTGCTCATCCAAAGAGATGAAGCTGTTTGGATGAGCAGCAAAATGTTTCAATCCCTCCAGAAAAAGAAGTCCAGTTGCCATGACTCAGCTTCCAGATAAACTCACCTGGCGGACTGAGAATCTTCACAGACAGCCCTAACAGAGTTCTGGATACCTGGAAATTCCAAATTTTTAGAATTCTGAATTCTACATTGGCAGGGCTTTGATTTTGCTTCTTGAATCCTAATTCCAAATCTGAATTGTGTTGCCACTGGACACCCCGACTAAAAATCATGATAAATTTATTGTCTCTTTTGACCCTGTGTGTGTGGCTTGTAGGGTTGAGAAATTGTGCTTTTGTGCAGTAATTTGGCTATCTGCATTTTTCAGAATCACAGCAGCCATTTTAGCTCAGAGTTTAGCCCTTCCTCAATCCTATTTAAATAGCAGTAGTGCCATCTTAGGCCCTTCATCAGTTCTGCTTTTTGCAATTCAGCAACAATTGTATTGTAAATGACGGGTGAAACATCATTAAAAATGCAGTGTGTGTTACAATAGAGGCTAAATATTAATCTCACAGACAATGTGTATAATAGCAAAGGAATTGAACTGTAAATTGAGCCAGTTGCTGGGGCAGATGATTCTATTCAAATCTTTTATTCAGCCTCCCTCCCTGTCTTACTTCCTCTCCCCTTTCTCTCATTTCTAATTGCACTGTTTGCTCCTAACTTGTCTGATGTATCATATAATATGCTTTAATGATTTTATACTCCAAATTGTTAACTCCTGAACAATAATATCAGCCATATTTTACTTTGAGTACATTATGCTTTGCTGCTCAGTGACTTGTAGAAATCTTGCATTTTAAAAAGGAATTAAGGCACTTGAGGGCATAACCACATCTGACTTTAGAATAATTTAAGTGGCGTTATGCTGTAAGTATAGATATATGTAATGGTTTTGTGATGAGCAGTGATGGGACAGTCTTTAAAAGTTGTTTAGGAACAGATCCCATACCCTTGGGAGGGAGGGAGGGAGGGAGGGAGGGACAGGGAAGAACCCCTCCCCAACACCAATGTCCCCCATCCAGTAACTGCTCACAGTCACCATATCTTTACTTTTACTTTTGATTCCCCTACTTCACTCATCACCCAACTCAATTTAATTATTCTAGCTTCTATATATTCAAATAATAACCCCACCTCAAATAAACCTATTTTCCTACCCCCTTCGACCCCAACTGATTTTAGCAATATCTCCATCTTATTATCCCCACTTTTTAAATTGTGTGTTTTGATCCCAGTTTCACAGTCATGCTTCTTGGAGCAATGGGAGGTCCGGGGCAAACATTTTGCTGATTGATTTTCTTTTGGAGGAGAAGGCACTGGAGGCTGGGGATGACTCCACTAGATTGCCAAGTTCATTCCAGATGTGCTAGAATATTTTTTTAAAAAACAAGTTGGGTTTTGTTTAATTTGGATTCAATTGCGATGGTGGATACTCTCTCTGCTACAGAAAACAATTGCCCATCACTAAATCAGCATAGCAATAACTGACTTATTGACACTTTTTTGCATTTCACGTAATTTTGGACCAACTGCTTGCCCCCTCTACTCTGTGGACAATTAACAAAATTGGGCTCCAGTTCATGAAAAGTTTTTTTTTTTTTTTACTATATGCTTGTTAGTTTTCTGGTGTAATTGCTTTTCTAAACAATAGTGCCACAATTCATTTTTACACTGCTGTGGTCTAACTAAGGAAATCTTCCTGGAACAGGTTGTGCATGTGCCATCTTGCTATGGTGAGATTTGGCACTAACAGGTATAGTTTTAGATGCCCATCTCAGTGTGCTCTTAAGTGTCAAAGTGGTTTATACTGCATTGCTTTGAACATGTTCCAGATAGGCTTCCGGCTTTAAATTCTTCAGCAACCACTCATTAGTATCTTGGGGTATTTGTACACGACCCCTAAACTCCGCCACAAATGGCTCCCAGCTCTGGAGCTTAAAATTGTTTCCCCACCAGCTCCAGAGTTTACAGAAAATTAAGTGCGGCCACGCCCACCTAAGCGCATCCCAGCGCACTTTTCAGGTACCTGCTCTTGGAGGGTGAAAAATCCCAGATCCGGATGTAAAGGAGTGAGTGCCCGGCTCTGTTTGTTGTTTTTTTTGCCTCCCGCCCCTTTAAGAGAAGGAATCAAGACGACGGGAGGCTTGGACCGGCAAACGGAGGTGAGCCTGCATTCTTTTGTCCCCTTTTTTCTTCCTCCCCTCACGCAGACAGGATCAAGGAAGTGCGGAGGGGTGGGGATGCAGGAAGAGCAACGACCCCCCAAGATCTCTGGTCCGAATTTAAGTGGCCAGCGGATCTTAGGGGTCATGTGAAAATGCCCTTATTGTACTGCACGTATCCCTCTGCTCCCATGAAACAGGAATGTGGGGACTGTCACTTTCTCCTATCACATTTTTTCCTTCTGTCACGATCTTTGGTGTGATCTTTGCTTTTCCTTTCTTCTTCAGTGTGAAATTCCCAGACTGAATAAACACATTCTATCTACGCTTCTGCTTTCAGATCAGGGCCCCAGAATTATTGGTAAAGTGGAAAGCTTTTGTACAAATACTAGTGATGACTACAGTCCTTTGCCATTGTAATTAATTCTATCTGTGGCAGACAGTAGCACAGGGTTTTTTGTTAATTATATATGGTTTGTTATAGTGTTGTAATTAGAGATGGGCATCAAATGAAAAACAAAATGCTGTGTTGTAATGAATTGATTCATTATAAAACAAAACAGTAGAATGTGTTTTGTGATGAAATGAAACGAACCACCATTTTTTGCTCTAAAATGAACCGATTCATCCTTGAGGCACCAGATTTGGTGGGTAGCTTTCTTGTACTCTTCCCTTTAAGCCCTTCAAATTTGGAGAGCTTTTGGGTTCAGCGGGCTAGGTGATTTTTTCCTGGGCAGACCCACTTTGGAGTTGAATAATTCGGCCCCCTGAACCCCAAAGCTCTCTAAATTTGTGGGGCTTATCGGGAAGAGCTTGAGGAAGTTCTGCTGTAATTTCCATGCTGCTAGATGCCTGGAACCCCAATTTTATGTACATAACTTTCCCATTACAACCGGTTTTTTTCCTGGGGGACCAATTTTGGAGTTGAATAACCTGGCCCCCTGAGCCCAAAACCTCCCCAAATTTGGTGGGCTTAAAGGGAAGCGTCCAAGGAAGCTATGCACCAAATGTGGTGACTCTAGAACCCAGGAGAGCCATCGTATAGTGTAAACATCATTTCATTTCAGAAATGCTTTTAAAAATTCATTAATAAGGAAATGAAACAAATGCTAAATTGCTTTGTTTTGACTTTATAGGTTTCAGCACCTTAGGCCATTGTTCACCATAGGCAACTGAGACTGTTGTCTACCTAACAAGCCTATTCAGGCCATTGTTCATCTTATGAGCCTAATTCAGACCAGGGTGACAAGAGGTCAAAGCTGACTATAAGACAGAAGACTTGCACTGGCTGTATTCAGACTGATGAAGCTGTTTGGATGAGCAGTGAAACATTTTTGTCTCTCAAGAAAAAGAAGTCCAGTAGCCATTAGTGAAAGAGGGATAAAGGTGGAAGCTGCTTTTTTACATGATTTGTTAACTATGATTTCTGGGCTAAACCATTTGGAATTTTGTTTCTGTTTTCCAGAATATTAGATAGTCCCCCCAATGTTGTGTCATTCCCTCAATTTAGATTTAAATTCTCTGTATCTTATTGTATAAGCAGACCTCACCACCAAGTGGGACAAACACTAAGAAAAAGAAGTATTTTATTGTATATTGCTTAATTAATATAGCTAGCAATAAGATTTAGGATTGATAGAGTCCTAGATTAATGCATGAAAAATCAAAATGGAAATTTATATTAGGTTTAAGCCCCTCTAGGGTATATCAGGCAGATAAAGAATGTGTTGTTATATATAGAAAATATATTTAATTAATAGAGTTTATGGTTCTCGGTTTGTGAGTATGTGGTTTTCATTTGGATAGTTTATGTTCTATAGCAGATCCTGATGCTCTCTTTCTTTGGGTAGAACATGGAGCCAGTATGAAATGTGGGTATGATAAAAGAAGTAGGAAGCAGAGAGGGAGAATACAACCTATAATTGCTACTATGAGCCCCCCTCCCTGACCCAATTATCCCTTAGCTGACTCATTCAGCATGGACTTGATGAAAGAGTAGCAAGAAGCAGCATGGGAAACTTCCATTGGCCTGTTGTGCTTCTGGGCAGAAAAGAGCAGGGAATTATGGCTGAAGCGGTCTATGTCTTCTGAAGTTTTGAGAAGACAACAGGAGGAGACCTTAGTGGAGAGACAACCATCGTTAGCCAGGTGATCCCAGTGTTCTAGGATTTGGTTGGCCTGACAGAGGGCATAAGGAAACAATAGTCTATGTCAGGCATGTCCAGATTTCGGCCCTCCAGATGTTTTGGACCATAACTCCCACAGTTCTTTGTCATTGGCAAGGTATGCTTAGAATTCTGGGAGTTGTGGTCCAAAACATCAGGAGGGCTGAAGTTTGGAATGCCTAGTCTAGGTGAATGGGGGACTCCACAGAAGGAAATATCAGCATTTTTTCTGGCCTGAAGTGGAGGCCTTGGCCTGCAAACTGAAGGGCTGGCCCCACTACAGGTTTGCATCTTTGTAGAAAAGGAATGCATTCTATCAACCAAGGCCATATTATTCATCAGGCTGACTCGGGTGAAGCCTAGGGGCCCTGCAGGGACTACGGCCCCACCGATTTTTTACTTTTTTGCTGAGCTGGCCCAGGGTTTCAATGGGTAAAAGAGCTCTCTCTCTCTCTCTCTCTCTCTCTCTCTCTCTCTCTCTCGCTCTCGCTCTCTCTCTCTCTCACACACACACATGTAAAAGGAAGAAAAGAAAAGAAAAATGGATAGGAGCAACACTTTAAAATAATTCCAGCTGTGTCACACTTAAGTGCCCTCATCTACTTATTGTTACACCTGCTGGCAATGGCTAGGGCATAATAAAATAGGCATATATGACAGATACTATTTTCCTCTGAAGTGTGAGATGCCAGTGGTAGATCCTCATGTCACCTGCGGTCAAAGCAAAACAACTAGGTAGCACTACAAGCCCATTGCCTAGAAGTACCAAGAAATGTCCCTTAATGGCTTGGAACCATTTTCTTTCCCAGTGTTCCTTTATATCCAAGCTCAGGTCTTTCTTCTTCCAGTAGCTGCTCTGTGATGTCCCGGAGGTTATCCTGAAATTGACAAGACTTCACCAACACGGGAAGCTCCACAAATGCCATGTCCAACACGGTAAGATGGATGCTCGTCCTGGAGAACGAAATATTTAGCCATTCCAAAAGCTTTGTCGAATCACAAGGGTGAAATAGATGATGGGGATCAAACACAAGGCCAAATTAAAGTAAGGAAGGTCTGAGAAGAAAGGCGAGAATGCATCTGAGCCTTACGGGAGACGGGCCGCTCATAAGGCTCCTTTTGGTTTATTTGCATTTATTTACAAACACTCTATATAAGGTGCAGTGCCCTTGGTGGTGGTGGTGGTGAGGGTGAACAGTTTCTCAGCCTCAGCAGCTCTTGTTTCTCTCATAATGGGCTCTGGCAACAGAAGGCAGGGCTTATCCATTGCATTTCAAAGAACAGTAAAAGTACACCAGTGCCCAGAATAACTAATATCTAGGATGGTGTAAGCCAGGGAAAACCTTCTGGAATGGATGTTTCTATGGCCACGAGATGGCAGGCGAAGCTCGAAAAATCATCCTGGGCCTGGTATGTGCCCCCCCCACTCCATTCGTGTGTGCCTGTCGGAGCAGCAGCAAAATGCACAACATAAATTAACACTCTGCTCCTTGAACTGCAAAGATGGTCATAAAATATAAAATGGTGTAACAGCTGGAGAAAGGTACTCATGCAACATGGGATATAAAATATGCATATATTTGCCTAAAAGGTATGCCTTCTCTTACAAAGCAGAGGGACAAAGCACTGGGTGTTGTTTATGCGCATTACGAAGTCTTAACAGGTTTAATAATTTACAAAGGGTAACTTTCTCTGCCATTTATCTCTATCCTTTTAAATGCATTAAGAATGGTGTGTGTGTGTGTGTGTGTGTGTGTGTGTGTGTG
>JAHTLZ010000010.1:1442719-1455723 GCA_023846285.1 Phrynocephalus versicolor
TCTATCTATCTATCTATCTATCTATCTATCTATCTATCTATCTATCTTTTGCACACCACCCATCTAGCAAATCCGCTATTCTGGATAATTTTACTATACAGCTGAACAGGAAGTAGTAAATTGATAACAAAGTGTCAATTCTTCTATTCTGACTCACTTTTCTTTGGTTCTGGGAAATTCCATGCATGCTCCTGATCAACTGCACTTTGGTTCTTCTTGTTTAATAAAATAGTTAGTTAACAGCTAAGAGAGATATCCTGCCTTAAGTTTTAACAGATCTTCCCTTGGTTTTTGAAGTCGCAGTCCATATCCAAAAATGCTGCTGTTGTTCAGGCATATATACCATCCCATAGTGCTCAAGTACTGTCTGGGTGGTTTTCAACATAATGATGCAAACAGCAACGTTGCCAGGGGTACTTATTTTACTGATCTTGAAAGGATGGAAGCTGAGTCAGCTGTCCTAAATCTGCTGGTATCAAACTCAGGCCATGAGCAGAGTCTTCACGACAGTACTTCAGTCTAACTGCTGTGCCACACCAAAGGGGGGATCCTGAAGCATAGTCCGAATGTTAATGCCCTTCCAAGGCCTGTGAAAGGCATACAGTAGGCCCCCAGTATCTGCTTGGGATTGGTTCCAGACCTTCCAGTGGATAATGAAAACTGTGGATAAGAGAGAACACAAAAAATCCCCAAAACTGCTGTTTGTGACAGTAGTTTGCTTTGCTTATGACAGTAGCTTGCTTTGTGGCTGCTGAATTATTTATTTAATTTTTCCCTCTACCATCCATGGATAACTGAATCAGTGGATACGGGGGTCCTACTGTACTTTTCTTTTGCAAGCTTTATGGGTCACTTCGCCATCATTTACACACTTATTTTCACGTCTCACAGGAAAGAGCGCAGCCCTTAACCCCTTTGCTTAACAAGATGGAGAAGCATGTTGTTTGGTCCAGATTCAGATCTGTCTGCACTGGTGATTCATGCTTACATAAAGGCCTTCGCAATCTCATTTAACTAGCAAAGCTGATCCAAATCGTTTGGACATGCTCTAGACATTGCACCTGCGCTTCTGTCGCAGCCCAGATCTCCTGTTTCATTGTCAGCCAACCCCTGGGCAACTTGGAATCTCACTTGAACTGAAATTGAGCACTGGCTGGATTTGCCAGCACTCATGAGGTGCAGTCATCCTTCAGTTTCATCAGTTTAAACGTCGTGGCCATTTTATGGTCTCCCAAAACCTGGGGCTTCCTTTCTGACAACAAACGGTAAAGTGCAAACCTCCAGTGGAAGCAAATCCTGTTCTTTTCAAGTCATTAGCC
Organism: Phrynocephalus versicolor; assembly: GCA_023846285.1. Lineage (NCBI taxonomy): Eukaryota > Metazoa > Chordata > Lepidosauria > Squamata > Agamidae > Phrynocephalus > Phrynocephalus versicolor. The sequence goes on from JAHTLZ010000010.1 coordinate 1,444,039, forward strand.
TCATAAAATGCAATGTTATTCCTCTCCTCTCGCCCCTTCCCTTTCATTAATTCACAAGATAGGAGCTTTGGTTGTTTCTAAACCGGAGTTTCTGGAAGCCAAAATTCAAAGAGGATATTGTACTGCTGATTTCTTTATGACAGCACTTTACTGTGTCCACATAATGCCATTATATCTATATCTCTATCTATCTATATCTATATCTACACACACGCACACACACACACACACACATTTTGTTATTTAAAGAGCCCAAAGGAAGCTAGCTTCAAGATCAAAACTGAAAATAAAACATCATGCACTTATCAAGATGTTCAAAAGTCAAACAAGGCGACAGACTGTAACCCAGGCATGCCCAAACTTTGGCCCTCCAGATGTTTTGGACAGCAACTCCCACAGTCCTTTGCCATTGGCAATCTAAGCTTAGAGTTCCGGGAGTTGTGGTCCAAAACATCAGGAGGGCCAAAGTTTGGGCATGCCTGCTGTAACCCCACAAATACAGTCTACTGTGAGTTAAAAGAAATAAACAATAAAACCAGAGAGGAATACAATTCTGAAAAGCAGCAAGCATGTTATCAGCAGAACTCATGTTCACCTGGTGGCCAAAACTTAACAAAAGTAGGAAGCTTAGAATACAATGTATCCAAATGTTGTATATTGTACTAGAAGGACAACATGACAAATCCTTCCTTACCTCTCTGCTATTCGACTCAGGAGGGCAGTATGCCCGGGTGCCCCCCCCCCCAAAAGGTTAATTAGCAACAAAACAGTGTTTTTTTTACTGGGACTTGGGTGGAATGGAAAGGTTAAGCCTCCCTCCTTTAACATTTGAGAGTTGAATCATGGCAACTGAACATATTTTCTTGTGGGATCGAAATGTTTCGCTATAAATTCATTCATCCAAGTAGCTTCTTCAGTTGCCATGACTCAACTCCCGGATCTTCAATATTGTGCTTTGGGGTTCGTACTGAAAGGAACAAACCCTACAAAACAGGAAGTCATGTATTAACAGCCACAACCTTAGAACTGCAGGGCCGGAAGTGACTCTGTAGATCACATGAATTGTATTTGTCTTTGGCTGTCTAGGTCTGTTGTTGTTCTGTGCCATCAAGTCAAAACCAACTTATAGCAACCTTAATAGGGCTTTCAAGGTAAAGTTCCACTACCCTAGTGAATTTCCATGGTTAAGAGGAGATTCAAACCTGTGTCTCTTGAGTCTGAGGCCACCACTCTATGGACACCATCACCCCTACAAGATAAATGCACCACTGAATGGAGACCAAGGGAGAGGATGGCTGCTGTGCTGCATGCATAGGCTTGCATATCTTTTCCCAAAATAATCAACAGTGTGGGTTTTTTTAGTTTTATATAATAACACTTTAGAATAAAAGTTCCATCACCTACCCAGTTCGGAAGCAGCTGAATTGGTAATAGGTAAATTTCTGTCACTGAATACTCATATGTGTATATTCAATGGGGCTTCACTCCAGGAATTGTATAGAATTGTGCACAGAATTGCAGTCCGAACTGCACACAGTTCTTTTTTTTTTCTATATAGGAAGAGTGCAGCTGCATCATGGTAGACTAAAGTGTGAAATATTAGGTGCTCCATCTGTCTGTCTTTGGCATCAAGATCACAATGTTTGTGAATGAAAGTCTCCCCTCGTTTTCTTGAAAACAGCTACCTATACATGATGACAATCTTTAATATTAATGAGATGCAATGTGTAATGCAAATATTTAAAATATCCTGGGGCAGTCTCACTGTATTTAATCAACAAAGGCACACTCCTTTCAGAAGGTGCTTTGAATAGAGATTCCGAGATTAAACACACAAAGATGTGCACGGCAGAGACACCGTCACCCCTACAAGATGAATGCAACACTGAATGGAAACCAGGGGAGAGCAGGGCTGTTTTGTGCATGCAAAAGATTTCACAACTTGGGGGCATGTTTACACTACAGGCAGCCACCCTTCACGCTGGTGTAGTTTTGCTTCTCATTTCTACAACATATTTGTTTCTGGATGTCTGCCCTTGTCTGTATTTTTCTTCTTCTACAGCATCTTAGCCAGTGGTGAAGAATTCTGGGTGTTGCAGCCCAACACTTGCCTAGAAGGTCCTTTTATTCCCCATCTCGAAGGTCGAAGGTCTTTATTTTGGTCACTGACCAGATAAAATACAAGATACATTCCACATAAAACCAAAATAAAAGCATATAAAAACAATAAAAGCATGCACAAAACAAGCATAATACAACGGCAAACCCTTTGTATAAGAGCCAGAACAGGTAAAATTTTCCCAGCCCAGTAGGCCCAATAACAGAGTAATCAACTCAATAGGTCTAGAATTGTCTCCAGCCTGGGACCACGCCCATGCTCTAGACCACCTCCAACCCACATCATGAGAGGGGGTAAGGATAAATGCACAATGGACATTGCCAATCATCTAACCTCGCCACCTGAAGTGGGCAGGGATGAGCGATGCCTCATTGCTGCGGCACAGAATTTAGACACCACCTCAGTTACATCTGGCTTTTTATCTCCTAGCAGGTGTTGAACACAAAACTCCCTTGGCCTCCCCTGAGTTTGCTGCAAGGTAGACTGAAGAAGAGTCCTCCGGATATCCCGATAAAGGGAACACTCCAAGAGGACATGATCAATAGTTTCAATAGTCTCCTTGCCACAAGGGCAAACACGTTTATCCACTGGAAGACCCTGGTATCTGCCTTCCAGCAATCTGGAGGGCAGAACATTGAATCGAGCTAAGGTGAAAGCTCTCCTGAACTTGGGAATGGTTATATTGGATAGGTAGTTGGCCATTCTAAAGGAACTATTCCTAACTGTGCTGAGTTTATCATGGGCAGCTAGATGTTCTTGTAGTTCTACATCCCAGATTCTCCTTTTAATTGCAGCCTTGGCATTGCCAAAACCCATGGCCAAAATAGCCTCTGAGGAAAAACCCAGCTGCAATAAGTTAACAGTTAGATTCCTTTCCCAAGTTGATTGGAATGTATCCACTAATACTAGGGGTGCCATTCTCCATCTCTGTTCCGGCATCTGTGAGAGAAATTAATGGAACTTGTTCTAGGGGAATAAGGACTGTGTAGGAGCTGGTGATACTAGTTTCTCCTTTCATTTTGTTTTGCTTCATTACTAACGAGTTTTTAAAAGAACTTTCAGAATGAAATGAAACAAAATTAAACAATTCATTACTCTATATCAGTGGTGACAAACCTTCTGCACTCCAGATGTTTTGGACCACAACTCCCAGAATTCCAAGCCTGTATTGCCAATGACAAAGGATTGTGGGAGTTGTGGTCCAAAACATCTGGAGTGCCAAAGGTTCAGCACCACTGCTCTATATAATGGCTCCCCTGGGTCCTGGGGGTAGCTTCTTTGGACTCTTCCCTTTAAGCCCCCCAAATTTGGTGAGTTTGGGGTTCAGAGGGCTGAGTTACTAAACTCCAAAGTGAGTCTCCCCAGGAGAAAATCATTTGTAATTGACTTGGGGAGCACTGAATTGCTTCCCTGGGATTAAGCACTTCCTGAGTCAATTAAAAATTGTTTGATAGAATCCACTACCCCTGCAAGGATGGGCACAGTGCTTAAAACTAGCTCTGGTGCAAAGTGTCCCTCAGACTAAAAAACTTACCTAGAAGTAAAGCAAAGTTACAGCTGATTCAGACTGATTACCGTATTTTCCCATGTATGCCATGCTATTTTTTTTCTAAAATCATGGCATGAAAAATTAAGGGCATCATATACATGGAAGTAAGACTTTCCTGGGGTGGGGTTGGGGGTGGGGTAGGGGGGAAGCCAAACTAACCTGGCCTGGCTGCTGTGTTCTGAAGACTCATCTCTGCTTTATTTCTGCAAGGACCGGATATTTCATTTCTGCAGGGAAATGCTTAGGGTGAAGCAACCCATTAAGTTCATTTTCATGGAAAAAGAAGAGCAGAGAGGAGAGCAATCAAGCCCTCCTGGAAAGAAAAAAAAACCCCAGCACCAGGGTGGGATAAGGCAGGGGGTGGGGTGGAGGAGAAATGAAACAGGAGAATCCACAAGGCTGCTATCTCACCTGGGGAAGATCCTGATCTTCTGAAGGTCCAGCTTTTCCTCTTCCTCCCGTCACGTGACTGAAGATATGGTATAGCAGTTCCCATGTACAAAAGGTTTTTTTTTAAAGCACAGTTCAGTCCCATGGTCAGCAGGTGGCGATAGGATTTTAAAAAAGGATTGGCTGGCTGGCAGTAGAGTCTGGGGAAGTTTAAAAAAATGCACTGGATCGAGGAGGGTGGGGAAAATAAATAATAATAATAAAACAACCTGTGCCGATCGGCCCCAGGAACAGCAGATCGCTCTATGAGGGAAAAAAAAGAAAGAAAACCATCTACACGGTTCCACAACATCTGCCTCTTTGAAAGGTGGATTTTTTAAGCAAGGCAAAAAATTCCCTACCTCTCCGGTAAGTCTTGGAAACCTCGCTTAAGGGGTTTTTCTCTCCCCCCCCAAAGCCCGGTGGCCGTGGGGACAGCATTTTTGGACACAGTTTATCTACAAATTTAGTCTGCATTTAAAGGGACGTGGGATAGAGTCCCAAAGGGACCTTGTTGTTTCATTTCTCTGTTACCCCACCTCCTGCTGTTTCCCACTTCGGGTGCTTTTGTGGTTTTCTTTTCTTTCCAGGAATGCTTGGTTGTCCTTCTCTCTGCTTTGTTCTTGAAGGACTGGACCCTTCCTTTTTGCCTGAAAATAAACATTTCCCTCAGAACACATAAAGTAAAGAAACACCATGGGAAGGGGTGGAGTGCAGGAGGGCTCAAACAGGATTTATTAATTTTCTTAATTTGGGGGTCTTAATTGTGTGGGGCGTCTAATATACAGCAGCGTCTTTCTTATAGATGGAAAATCCAGGAGTTTATCAGGAGTATGGCATGGAAGAAAAATGAGCAATTCCCCATATCTGATGCTGGTTTACTGTCTTGATCACTAGTTCACAGATCTCACCTGCAGTCTGTTCCATGCCAGAAGATGTATTGAGATTATAGGGTGTTTTATTTTCAGATGTCATTTGGGCTGCAATATTTCTGGTTTTATGGTACCATTGTCTGATAATTAGGTTGATTGATTTTTTGAGATTTTAATGCTGTGTATCACTTTGGGGACTTTGAAGTAAAAAAGCATTTAATAAACATTGTAAATCTCTTTATCTCTGCGTCTCTTGGACACACTGCTGACCACACTCAAAACTGGAATTGCTCCTCAATATTAACAGCAACTAGGGAAAGGACAGCTTATTTTGTCCTTTCCAGCTTGTTTTTTTTTTTTTTTTGCCCTGGGCTCTGCCGCCATCTTGCTTTATCACCTCTTCTCTTATTGTTTTGTTGTTTTTATTTGTTTTTATTGCTGTAAGCCGCCCAGAGTTCCCTTTGGGGAAGATGGGCGGGATACAAGACTAATAAATAAATAAATAATAAATAAATAAATTATTGTTTTCATGCCACTCTAATATTTTAAACCAAAAATATGGCTAGATTATGAAGCAAACAAGTTTTCAAATCGGGTTTAGCACGTTTGAAATTGATTTTAAAAATTCCAGCTACATGATACACAGGGAGGCATGGATTTTTTTTTTCTGCTCAGGAAATGTGGGGTTTTTTGGTTGGGAAAAAATGAGATATTTTACTTGGATGCAAGAGCATTATTTATTTTAAATCACTTGTGAATTTTATTTTATTTTATTTCATTTTTATTCATTTTGGCATATGTGAACACTTCAGTCATGTAAATTGTGTCTGTGTGGCTTTTTGAGTAATGGATGCCAGCATCACAGATTTTGGTCTGCAGGAGAACCAAAGCCAGTAGAGAGAGACAGGCTGAGTGGTGGAAACTGCTTCCTTCTTTTAAAGCCTAGAAGCTGCAGATTTTGTCAATTCCTCTGTTCTGACTCACAGGTGTAACCCTTCCCTCTCTCCAACCCCAGGGGCAGCTTCCCTGGCTGCCTCTCCTTCTCCTTCACTCTGTGTGCATGTATCTCTGTGTCTATTTGTCTCAATGCATGTGTGCCAGGCTGCAGGGAAACCGGCTTTAATTTTTTTTCTGTCATATTGAACTAGTGCTATGTCTAGTTGCAGGAAACAAAAGAAAAGCAGTTGTAACATGATAGCAAATTAAAGGAAGAAAAATCCCTCCATCTTCACAGGGTCATATAAAACTACCTTGCACTAGGGATGGGGACTTGTGAGTCATGATTTGCTGTCCAATCTGAATTAAGTCACATACATCCATTTTTCTGAGTCCTATTAGGGATGGGCCTCCAACATCTTCCGTATTAGGGATGCTTTTGCCCAGCCTTTGGGGAAAATTGGCTGCGGTATACAAATGCATAAATATTTGGCGACCTGGTTTAGGTCCCCCCCCGCCATCTTGCCGATGATTTCTCGACTCTTTTGTTGAGTTGTTTTATCTCATATTATATTTTATTCCTTATTTTTTGTTTCTTTATTTCCTCTTCACCTGATGTATTATCTTCTTTGGTCCTGTCTTGCCCTTTTTTTTCACTGCACGGAGTTCCTTCACAAAGACGGGTGGTATAAAAATGAATGAATGAATAAATAAATAAATACATACATACATACATAGAGGCAGCAGGCCTGGCTTCCATTCCAGGAGCCAGCTGCTGCCTCTGCACCTGCACCCTCTGCCTAGCTGATAGGTGGCACATGTGGAGAGGCCGGGGTGGGCTCTAGGAAGGGAAATTGGCCTGCCGTCTCTGTGCATGTGCCTGGCCTCCCCTCCAGGCCTTCTGGCTCTCCCCAGTAGGGGAAAGGGCTCAAGATTCAGACATGAGGCTCAGGAACTCGAGACTCAGAACCAAAGGCTTGCCAACATATCTGTCTTTCACTATCATGCCCCTATACTAGGGCTGTCCAACTTTGAACAGGCCGAGGTCTACTTTTTCCAACCCAAAGTGCCTGAGGGCTACTACACTAAAACCTCTACTTACGAATTTTATCCGTTCTGAGCACATGCTCATAAGAAAAAACCTTTGTTAAGTACAGCAGCATTTTCCCATAGGAATGCATTGAAAACCAATTAATCTGTTCTGGAGGGAACAGATTTCAATGTGCCATGGCCCTTGAACTGTCCTGCTAGGGCTGAGACTGTGGGCTGGCAGACCCAGAACTTTGCTGGGGCAGTGGTGGTCCTTGGGATGGGGGAGGGAGGGGTGGAGATCTTATCTCCTCACTTTTTTTATTGATGGCAGGCTACTTTTGAACCCTTCATGGGCTACCAGTAGCCTGCGGTCTACCTGTTGGGCAGGCCTGCCCTATACGATATGTATTGATGTGTGTGTGTGTGTGTGTGTGTGTGTGTGTGTACATAGATAGATAGATAGCATGGTAAAAGGGAAAAAAAGGAATTTTTTAAAAATTCTATTCCTTTTAATATTGTAAGCTGCCTTGGGTTCCCTGTTGGGAGAAAAGCAGTCTACAAAGCAAACAAACAAATCAATCAATTAAAAAAATAATGACTCAAGAGTCCTGGACGCATATCTCTCCATAGCATACAACTGATTTGGTAACGTTGGGCTGTTCACACCCTTATCATCTAATTTATATCACAACTGTTCTGAGAAGTGGGGGGAGGCAGCACCATGTAGATCACCCCGAGCTCATTGGAGAAAAGATGAAATATAAATATACCAACCAAGCAAGCAAACGTTAAACTGATTCTGAAACATAGCACTCAATCTTTTACAGGTACTTAGAGATAGACCATTTTATGAGAAACTTCCTACCTTGTTTCTAGTTTTGAACTGCCACTGCTAAAGAAGGACACTGATGGGCAGATACAGACATTATAGACAGAAAAGAGAAATCCTTAAGGACTGATTTAGTATCAGTGCCACAAGAGGACCTGCTCTCGCCTCACACAGTTTGCAAATCACCTGGTTCTGTTTTGCAAAAACCAAACCGAAGCACATCTTTGATTTCTCAGAGATGGAAGTGTAGCTGAATCATGTCTCTCCCATGCCAGGCTCTACTTCCATCTGTAATGATGGGTTATCTGTTATGGCTCTTTCAGCCCTAAGGTCAACCCAGAGGACTCTTTCAAGGCTCAGCTGGAGGGCTCACAGGGGATCCAAAAAAAGAGGGAGGGTGTTGGTGCTTCTGTGAGCCTTGACCTCAGCACCTCTATCCCATCCCCTTTCTTGAGATGCTTTTCTTGAGATGGTGATTTGAAAGGCCTTGTGTTTGTCTCTATGTGGTTATGGGCTAAGATCAGGGCAGATCTGCCACCATATGGAGTTATATTTTTGTGCTATTATTTCTGAGGGACTCTTGAGACCTTTGGTAGCAGGGTGCCACATGGGATGGCTTATTGATGTCCTCCTAGTAACAGGCTTCAAATATAGCCATTTGATCCCATTCAGGTCCCTCTCACCCTCCTTCATCTACCAGCACAACCACAGATCACTGAGGTCAGCAAATCTTAGCAGCCTTTCAGCCTTGACAGTTAATGGCATTATTCAAAGTAGTGTTTGATTTAAGAGTCATACTTCCATAGCAATGCTTTTGAGTGCTCGTGGATTTCTACATTTTTGAATAAAATGAATATGACTTTTTGCCTCTGGTTATGTAGTAAATCCATGCCTTCCTGGCCTGTGAAACCAGCCCTCTCTTGCTTCTTTCTTGCTGAAGAAAGGATTTAAATCATGTTGTGCCTTAGTCCTTAGAAACTTTTTTGGATGGCTTTATTCATTTATGTGCTTCCTGCAGGAATTGCAGGGGGACCTATTTTATTTAAGAAGACAGGACCGATGAAGAAAATGTTGGATCAGTTTCAACAACGATCAAACAGATCTGCAGCCATCTGCAGTAGCGCACCCTGCTTTTTGCTCCTCTGTGAGATGGATTCATTTTACCTTTGTCCCCCAAGCCCTGGAAATAAAGAGGTGAGACCACTTCAGCTTTTGGGGTATATTGGGCCACAATTTAATAATAGCATATATAACTCACATCATTTAACAGACCTATAACCTTTTAAGTGGACCTGCCATGTAGTGCAAACAGGTAATACCCGGGGAAATAACCCCCTACCAACCATTATGTATTCAGGGAGATTCACCCCTGGAAAGATGTTGCCCGCTTGTTCAGCATTGTGCCAAATTGGGTGAATCTGCTAGCCCATCACAGCTCTCAGGACAGCCTAATATCAACTTATGGACTTTGTTTAATTCCTAAAATTGCCAATGATGTTTAACTTTATTCGAGGGCTGTCTAGCACCTTAAGGGAGACTTAGGGCCTTTTCACATGACCCCTAAGATCTGCTGGCCACTTAAATTCAGACCAGAGATCTTGGGGGTTCGTTGCTCTTCCTGGGTCCCCACCCCTCCGCACTTCCTTGCTCCTGTCTGTGTGAGGGGAGGGAGAAAAAAAGGGACAAAAGAATGCAGGCTCACCTCCGTTTGCCGGTCCAAGCCGCCGCGTCATCTTCCTGATTCCCCCTCTTAAAGGGGCGGGAGGCAAAAAAAACCAAACAAACAGAAGCGAGGAGAGCCCGGCACTCATCAGATTACATCCGGATCTGGGCATTTTCACCCTCCAAGAGCAGGTACATGAAAAGTGCGCTGGGACACGCTTAGGTGGGCATGGTCGCACTTAATTTCCTGCAAACTCCGGAGCTGGTGGGGAAACAATTGTAAGCTCTGGAGCTGGCAGCCATTTGCAGTGGAGTAGCCTGCACAATTAACTTGTAAACTATCCAGAGAGTGCTTTAAGCACTATAGGGCAGAATATAAGCAGAACACTTTCCTTTTGCTTTAGCTTCCAAACTTTCTTCTTAAAACAGGCCATGGGAACTCTTGCAAAGGACCTGGTGGTGGTGGTGGTGGTAGGGAACCCTCCCTAAAAACTGTGTGAATTTAAAATGGCGGATGGGGTGGAAAATTAATGAATGGGCCTACACAAAACTAGCCACTGATTTTTTGTACAGCTCCAAATAGGTGGTCTGAATCAGAGGATAAGGACGTGGTAAGAACTTCATGAAGAAAATTCGTTTCTGTCCCAACATCTGATCACCTTATTGCAGGCTGTTACAACCAGGGATTGGAACGGTGTGTGGCTTGGGGGCTTGCCCATCCCAGAACCCTCCACATTATGAGCAAAGGCAATGGATGTGACGCCTCCTGTGCCTTTTGAACTGTCCGATGAACTTAAAACAAGGAAAAGGGAAGCCTCTTCTTGAGAAGGAACAGGATGTTGGTTCTAATATTGTCTCTCAAGCAGAGCGAGTGGCTGTCCTGATTGCCACACTTCAGAGGAGTGCTTCTATGCTGGAGGCTTAAAACTCTGTTTTAAGAGTTGTTTCCAAAATTTTGTACCAGGGAGGTGGACTCTTCCCCCTATCGGATAAATGGTCCATCATATGGCAGGCAGGACTTAGGAGAGGGCTGCACGGTGCTTTTGAGCTACCTGGTTATAGAAACATGCACAAGATAATACTGGGTGAATAGGCTCCTGACCCGAGCAAAGACTGACTAACGTGGCACTCGGGCAGCTAAGAATCAAGAGAAACAAAACAAAACTGTGCATGATCCACCCTCACCCCCGTGCAGGCAGGAAGGTTGCAAAATTTACTCAGCTGCTGCAGTGCTTGCCATTGTTTCTAATGAGGGTCGTATCATGGGCAGTCTTAGCTACTGCACATATGGCAAAGGAAGACTTTTCTAGGCCTTACTCTGCTGCCAGGAGAGGATGGTAGCAATCTGCACTTCCCTGACTTTCTACAGATGGCAGGATGAGATCACGCACATTCCTTGAGGGGTTGCTCTCTCTCCTCAATCCGCTCATGGCTTTTTAGTGCACTGACACTCCACAAGCACAAAATGCATTGATGCATCTTCACAGTGAGTAAGTGTGCATGGCACTTGCTGGGAAATGGATGTAGGAGGGCCCTGGTTTCAAAGCCTTCTCATATACAAACACCATACTTTCTCTCATGACCCCCCACCCTCGTGTCACCTCATTCTGAGACTGGTACCCATGCCTGAGGACCCGGAGATGCAGGATCATCCCCTATCTTTGTAAAAAATCACTGCTTGGAAGGAATGCTGAATGAAAAGGGTTGCCTGGAGGGCTTTATGAAGCTAGTAAATCACAAGGGCTGCAACTACCATGGCAAGCCAAATCAGAGCAATTTGGCTTTGCTATGGCGTGATTCGTTTGTAGCCTATCTTTCGTCTCCATTTGCTTTGAGCGATCACGCAGGGACTGTGAATTGCACCTCATGGTGCAATCTATATTTCAGCTTCCCTCCCTCCCTCCCTTCCTTTCTTACTTCATTTCTTCCTTCACACCTCTGCTGATCCTTTTAAAGTTTTGCTTATACATGGTATAATAGTAGAATGACTCAGTGCTGAACCTGCTTTATTAAAAACAAAATAAAATAAAATTGGAGACACTCAGGATAGATTGTGGGTATTCCTGCAGTCCCTACCCCCCTCCCCGAACTGCCTGTATCGCCACAATCTGACCCACATGTATGCCCCCCCTTTATTGCAGAATGTAAGAACTAAGCATATAGGGGGAAGTTGGAATTGTTCCAAATTGAAAAAGGTACAAGTCCCCAATGAGAGAGAGAGAGAGAGAGAGAGAGAGAGAGAGAGAGAGAGAGAGAG
>JAHTLZ010000010.1:1460938-1472129 GCA_023846285.1 Phrynocephalus versicolor
AACATATATATAACAAGTTTTAAACATCTCTATAAGGAATATTTAATATCTGTCATAATGCAAAAACACAAGGCTTACTAATAAAACATAAAGGGAATTTTAAATTCAGACTTCTGCTCATAAACAGCCTTTGAAGTCGCCTCTCCCCAAAAATCAGGCCATTGCTGACTAATTCATACAGATGATTCAGCCTCTCTTTCCTCCTGTTTGATCATTTTACTTTTTCTCCCTAAGGCAGCCAGATAGATAGACAGACAGACAGAAAGACAGACAGACAGACAGATAGATAGATAGATAGATAGATAGATAGATAGATAGATAGATAGATAGATAGATAGATAGATAGATAGATAGATAGATAGAGATATGAACATGACACTGGGTTGTTGTCTACAGTGTAGAAACTTGAGTATGTGAATGAAAGATATCTGACTCCTTGGGACCAATGTTCACTTAACAGTGATTGTCAAGTAGCTTACTTGGCGACTTGTCAGAATGCAGTGTCTATGCACACTGTATATACTCAGTGTGGTGTAATGGATAGAGTGCCAAACTAGGGCTGAGGAAACTAGGGCTCAGCCATGGAAACTCACTGGGGGTGTGGAACAAGTAAAACCATTCCTTATCTCACTTACCTTGGAAGACCTTTTGGGGTCATTATAAGCTAGTTCCAACTTGACAGCATGTAAACAACATCAAGGCTCTTACTGTTGGCCACGGCAGATATTTGCACCTCCATAGAGAGAGCAGGGTCCAGGAGTACCCTCCAAGCTGTAAACCTGATCCTTCAAGGGGGCTTCAGCCCCATTACGGTCAGGTGAATACTCCTGACCGTAATAACTGAATACTTCAGTTATGTATTTTTAATAGATATATGTGATATAAAAATATAATAAATTTTGAATGGGGTACAAAACTATTGCCTTAAAACTGAAAGCATTGCTGAAAAACTACAGCTGGGAACAGTTTGCCAAAACAATTGAAGTTGTTTTGGAACCCTGATGAGATAACAGGCAGAAGCAGTTCATTGGTTTAGTGCTAGTTTTCATGATGAGCAAGGAAACAGTAATGCTTTTGCAAGGAGAACAAAGCGAACAATAGGGGAAAAAGGTATCCAGTATGTTTTGCTGCATACGTTATGTTTACCTTAAATATAAATTAACAGAGAAACAGTGCAAGATAGATGCGGAAAACTGTGTTAAATATATGAGTATAATCACATATTGTACAGAAGACACTTCACAAAGCAGTATAAAGGGGGGGAGTGAATGTTATTTTAATTAATTGGTTTCTTAATAAAAAAGTGGAAAAGAAAAACAAAAGTGCTGTTCATTTTATAAGGCATTAGCCTCACAAGAAATAATTATTAATTCCCTAATTCAATGTAGTAACAATCAGAAATATGAACTCATATAACATTCAGTAATATTTGTGAATGAAACATTTTAAATGTAAGAGCACGTAACAGTAATTGAGGATGTATAATCCAAATATGGTGTTAAGGAAATTACTGCAAAGCTGGAGGCTACTTGATGGTTCAGGTATCCTATCTGGCTTGGCTCCTAGCAGACAGCTAGGCAAAGGGCACTACTTGTCCCTGGAAAAACATCACAATGTTTTGTCTAATTTGAAACCTCAATGGTATATCTCTATTATGTTCATGGGAATATATCCAAAGACATACAGCCACCTGTATTGATGGAGCCATCTTAAAGTATGCAGAAGGCACTTGTCTTGGAAGCAAGTGGGGAATGGCAGACAGGCTGAGAGAAGCCAGGAGATAGCGACGGGAATACATAGACAAAGGCCGGTGAGCTTTTCTCTGTTTGGAGAAAATGTTTTTCTGTGTGTCAACTACATGTCTAGAGCTAAGTAATGCTTTTAATTTTGCTTATTTTTATTTTTAAAAGTTTAAATGCCTTTTAATGTCTGTCATTGACAGTTATAAGGCTTTCACTTTTGAATGGAATATTCTAGAGATTTATTATCTGCCTTATTAGGCTATAATAAGCCCTTATGGTTCATTTTTACTCTTCAAAGAGTCTGCACTCAATGAGGATGCTCCTGTATTTCAGAATGTAGCTTAAAGCACCTTTTAGATAGTTATTGTACTTATGCTCTTATACTTTTGACTGTAATGGCTCTTGTGTTTTATATGTTTTATATTCAAGAGTTCACTTTTAAAGTACTGTACTGTATTTGAATATTATTTTGCCTACATCTTTGCTCCTAGTTGTAAGGATGATTTTGAGAGATAAGCAATGTGCTTGTGACTTCTCATAAAGATACATGTTTATTATATTTTTGGATTGTATGATTTTCATATGGGACCTAGAAATGATGTAAATAAATGAAACTTAAATAGAATTAACAAGTTCTGGAGTAGCATGCAATTATTGCAACCATGAAGACACTTGCAATTAGATACCTACCCAGAGGAGTTTACAAACAGCTTGGGACTGATTATTTGAGTTCATGTTGGCATTTAACCCTTACTGGGATAATGTCAACCATGAAGAATCTTGGAAGTTCTGTAAATCTTTATTGGACTCCTGGGGAAAACAGTAATCCAAATCAGGATTTGACAGGAGGTTGGTTTCAGAAGCGCCAGATGCCTGCTTGTCCAAAGGATGAAACAGCATGAACCACGGTTGGTGCCTGCCTCTGTTTGGAATGCAACAATCTGAATGATCCTGACCTTGGCCTCCACTGATGTGGTCTTACGCTTCAGGATCCTTTTTAGTTCCTGTTCTTCCAAGACCCACTTCTCTCTTGGTTTCTTCACTACATTCTTTATCTTGATTAATTAAAGTTATGGAACTACCCTACTATTTCTCTCTGATGTGGGAGGTCCCAAGGTTTTTATATGGGATATGTTAGATAAAAGTCTGAAAGTGATACAGGCTTCATGAGAGCTGCATCCTTATAAAATGTATAATCTTATTCTTAGAATGAATTTTCATATTTTGCGGGGGGGGGGGGTTGTTTTTTTTTCAAAAAACCTGTATGTGGATTAAGAAGTATTTTTTTTTGAGATTTTTGGTTTTTTTACAAAATTACCCCCCCCCCCCCGAAGTGAAGCAGACTGCTCCTCAAGCGTTTTGAGCTGTTTTTGGAGCTTCATAAAGTAGTTAGGTGTCAGCATGTCCTTCCTCTCCCTCTCCCTCTCCCTCTCCCCTCCCCCTCCCTCCCATTTCCTTTCTACATGTTCCTGACATAGCTGTCTTCTTGGTCATTCACAGAAAATAAGACAACAATTTACAGGGAGGATCAGGAGCACTGGAGCCTGATGGGAATTTAAAAATGTCAGCTGTTTCTATGTGCACTTTTTGTCCCTTACCATTGCTGGAGCAAACCAGCCAATGCTTAAAAGGTGACTTGAGTGCAATCTATTTGAACTTAAGTACTCATCTACAAAGGCAGAACAAAGACCTATTTAGCCCTTCAATAAATCATCCCCAAAAGATTGCATGCTCAAACCCTGTGCCAGAAAGATACGGGGCAGCTCTTAAATAGGAGGATGGATTGTTTTAAGTAGAAACACAAGCAAACAAGGTCTCCCCCTCCCCCCAAATGCCAGACAGTTCTCTCAGGGAACTATATACCATCACTATATCCCAGTGTGGACATAATATTGGGAACTGAGTTTCAGGAGTTGTCCAGCATGCCTGAATTTGTCTCATTTTTTAAACTTTTCCCTAGCTCTGTTCTTCCTCACTAAATTGCAGCTCCCCAGGTAAACAGAATAATAATGAAGCCTGTGAAGGACTGTAATAGGAATGCGGGCTGCAGAAATCCCACAGAAGGGAAAAGCCCATGAAGACGTTTCCTTGGCCTTTACCTTAGTTTCATGCTGCAGTCTGGGCAAACAGAGGCGTGTGTTTCTGATATTCCTCCCGGGCCTCCTCATTCCTTTAGAAGCCAATGCTCCTGGACCACAGATGAACCCTCTTTGTCTTCTGTTAATGCCTTCCTTCTGAGGCCAGGAGCACTTCTCCCTGCAGCCTGAGAAAGAGGGAGTGAAATGGGCAGTGCTGCTGTTCTACTACATAAAACCATATGGAATTCTGACCAAGATAGGCTGACACCAGAAGTCCTTTTTTGTCCTGTGATGGTCCAATGGTAACACCCTTCAATTGCACACCTAACACAAGTCAGTGACTGACTCCTTTTAACTTTCAAATATTGCTGTCCCACCCATACTGTTGGACTAAACCTTGAGAGAGTAAAGTTGGACTGAACCACTGAAACAGCCGGTATGCAAACTCACCTTGTATTGAAGCCTAATGGTCACACAAGTCAAACTGAGTCTGGAATGTATCACATTATATTTTCTTGATGACAACATCTGAGGAACATAAGTAATGATGGGGGATGTCCCAATGTAATTTGTGAGCATCTTCAGCAAGCATTTTACTTCAACAAACAAACAAACAAACAAACAAACAAACAAACAAACAAACAAACAAACAAACAAACAAACAAACAGCAAAAAGATGTCTTGGTTCATTTCATCCAAGAAATAAAAGACTCCGGAGGGTGCGGGGGAAGTAGATGCAAAAAGCCATGCCCAATCCTGGACTTTGATGCAGTTTAGAGATGGGCACGACCAGAAAAAATGACGTTTCGAGTTGTCGTTTGTCGGGACAGGTCCGTTTCGGGTCATTGCTGTTTGTCGCGATAATTTTCAAAAATTTGTCGTTCCGTTTGTCGTTTGGTCATTTGTCGTTTGTGGGTTGGGGTTGGGGTTGGGGTAAGTGGGCTCTGGGAGACACCTCTCTGGGTGCCTCTGACGTCTGACCCACTAAGAAGGGAAGGGAAGCGTTTCGTGGAGCCGCCGTGTATTTTTTTTTATACATATGTTAGGGTGAGGGGGAGAAGTGGCAGAGGCACCTTTCTCTCTGGGTGCCTCTGACTCACTAAGAAGGGAAGCATACTAGCGTACTGGCATACAGGTTAGGGAATGGGATAGTGAGTGGGCTCTGTGAGGCACCTCTCTGGGTGCCTCACTTTGACTCACTAAGAAGGGAAGTGTACTAGCGTACTGACGTACAAGTTAGGGAATGGGATAGGGGTAGGGGTAGGGGTAGGGACATGGGCTCTGTGAGACACCTCTCTGGGTGCCTCACTTTGACCCACTAAGAAGGAAAGTGTACTTGCGTACGGATCTGGGTTAGGGTTGGTGGGGTTAGGGTTAGGACTAGGCTTAGGGTTACGGTTAAGGTTAGGGTGGGTTATTGGGCTGCACCTCTGGGTGCCTCTGACCCACTAAGAAGGACAGCGTACTGGTGTATGGGTTAGGGTTCAGGTTCGGGTTCGGGTTAGTGGGCTTTTAATGCCCTCTCTGGCACACCCAGAAGTCTCAGTCAAAACCTGGCCATGCGATTGGTGGAATGGCTCCAAAAATTTGCATGGTCCCATCCCATGGCCAGCCCATCATTACGCATGCGCAGGTGTAAAAAAATAAAAATAAAATGAAATAAAATCAATGGAGACGTTTTATTGCAAGAAAAACGCACTGCTACTACTATAAAAATTCCAGCAGTTAAAATACCTAATTTTCAAATGTTTCTGTGGTGCTTTGGTGGGTTTTTGGACCACGATTTAAAAATAAATATTGCGGTTGCCATTTTGGATCCCCCCCACCGCATGGCAAATGGAGACGACGAGGATGCCCCCCCCCAGCCTGGTACCAGCAGCCCAGGACAGGAGAGGGGGGAAGGCCGGGGACCCCCCCCCCCAGAAACCACCCCTCTCTGGTAGGTGCCCTCACTGAGGCAGGCATATTTTCGTCTGCTTTTATGGCTGGGAATCGTTTTTTTTTTATTTTTAAAACTTTTTTCTGTGCTGTGCCGCTTGGCATTGCGCGATCGCCGGCGCTGCGATGCCATAAACGACAACGAAAAATCAGATCCAATTTATTTTTATCGGGTCAGGTTCGAGCTGGAACGGAGTAATTGTCGTACTCGTTACCGTTCCCTGTTACGTAACGAGAACGACGAACGAGAACGGAAACGAGGATTTCGCCGAGTCGTGCCCATGTTTAATGCAGTTTTAACACCAGGTGTGCCTCCCTCACACCCCCTCCAGCTACATGGTCTCGAGAGAGCCAAATGGAGTGTAGATGGGGGGGTTGGGTGGGCATGGACTATCTCCCTTTGTTTGGAGAGCTGGACTCTGATGCAGTTTTAACACCAGCTGTGCCCACTGCCCCATCAGAACAGCGCCTGGCTGATATAATCTGGCCACGAATCTCAATGCCTGGCAGATTACATCTTCTGCCAAGACTGCATTTTGATAAAATGCTTTGATAAAGATGGCTTGCCATTGAAAGCTCAGCTTGCATTTTTTATTTTATTAGTGACCTATAAAGGTATCTCCTAGCCTAGTTTTGCATTTTCTTTTTGGTCACACGGCTGAACTCCCCTTTTTACTTCTACTCTTGGTCAAGTGTCCTATATGGTCTGGTCTTTCTCCTGTCTCACCAGGAGCATCCACACCTTCTTCATCTTGAAGCTTTGTCATGATAAGAGTCCAAGTGTGAGTAGCCCTGGGAAAATTGCATTTCCCACCCGACTGGCCACCTTGGACTGGTGCCACAGCCTCGTTTGTAACTCCTGTGCTTTCCCCCCTGTAAAGTTAGCTTTCCACCCGTTGGCATCCTATGGTTAAGCACTGCACGCAGTGCTTAACCAATCTTTCCTTTTTTTTGGGGGGGGGGATAGAAAACAGTTGATGAGCTGGGTCATTTTAAACTTCTCCACAACCAAAATCTTACTCCTGAATGAGCAAGTCATGAAAAGAAACCTCAACATATGTCAAGCAATAGATATAGCCTCATTTTCTTCCACAATTGATAACACCTTCTTGTTAACAGCTAATGTGTATAATGAATGCATTGGCACTTGCCATACTGTCTTTCTCCTTTGCACACACTAATTAAAATCTCAAAACTCTTATGCCAGTTGATTGGGCATTCCGCCCCCCCCAACTTCTCTCTCCTGTTATTGGCAGTTGCCCTCCACCCCCTTTTCAGTCATGAGCTGTAACAGAAGGAAGAACTAGGAAACATGTTTAGATGCAACAATAAAGACAGAAAGGAGGTGATGTCAGATGGATTAGCACTACTTAATGGGGCAGCATACAAATGAAATGAAATTCATCCACCCAGCCACCCATCCTGTCCTCACTGATTAACCAAACTTTCTTTGTTGTTTAAGCTCCTCTGTTGATTGTTTGCTAAAGATTTAATCCCACAGTAGGTTTCTGTTCTAGCAAAACTTATATGTAGGTCTTCTCAGATTTTTGGTTGAGGCATGGAGAGTCATCCCAATTTTTTTTAAAAAAATGAACCACACTTGGGCGAAGGGTTACTAGGCCAGCAGCATCCCCTTCTCTGAGATTTTAAGACCAGTTGAGACTGGAGGGCAGGCCTTTGTGATCCGAAGGAGTAGGTCCCTAGTCAGAATAATCAAGGGTTGGAAGGGAGATTGGAGACACTTCCAGCTGATTAAGAAAGTGGGCATGAGGGCAAGCTGGTCTAATGTGCCTAGACTTCAGGGGAAAATTATTCAATCAGACAGCATGGCAACCTAAAGCCATGGTTAATCCCCCCCCCCACGAAGTTTTGGCAGCCAGCCAATGTGCCCTGCCCATGCCACAGTTCTGAGCATGCCACAGTGTTTTAACTCGTTCCAGCGCATACAGATGTAAAATCAGAAATTATAGTTATGATTTAAATAGAATAATAATACATCTCACCCACACAGAGAGGACTGTACTTGCTGCATCGGCTGTCCAGGTGCAAAGAGAGGAGTGGGGTTTCAAATGTCTTAACCTCCTGATTCCTGAGTCTTGACCCTTAAATCAGAATTGGAATTGGGCTTCCCTTCCAATCAAGGACATTTCCATAAAGGAAGTAGACCTCTCTAAAAAGGGGGCACATGGCTGCCCTCCATGGCCCTTTACAGACTGGTTACTACCTGCATTTAATCCCTCGTTCACATGGGGCAGGCTGTGAAAAGACCAGTGGTGTAAGAGCTGCCCTTCTACCAGCAAGAGTTACTAAACAGAGATGCTCCTCTTCCTTCCCTGCCCCAGTGAATTTGTAATGCTTGCTTCCGCCTCCTCTTCCTCCCCATTTGAGAGAGTGCTTTCATCTGCAACAAGGCCATCCTGGAGCGACACACTGTGCAAATGCATGGCTGCCGGTTGACTTGGAGAACCGTACAGTACGGTGTGTTGCTGATGCCTCCACTCTGCTGTTCTAGTGTGATTCCAAGCCCCCCCCCCCCAAATCACCAAGGAGGATGGGGGATAGTAGCTGTGTTGCCTCATCACCTTCCAAGAGGATCAATGCACTCTCCTCCAACCTTACGGTGCCGAGTGTTCCACCCATTCCAATGCACAGAAAAGAAGGGGTGAGGCATGAATGCACGAATGTGAATTCCTGAATGATTCCCTAAGACCTGGAAAGCGGCCTCCTGTCTCATATCAGAAGCACCCAACATCTATTTGGCTGCCAAGGCCGCAAGGTGCGGTGCCACCCCTTGAAAAACAAGGAACGTTTCTGGCGAGCAGCTGCTTCTCTTTTGTAACATTTTACTCAGGCGGGCTTCTGCACTGGCGCATCTGCAAAACAAGCTGTGCCGGAGGAGACAAAAATTAAATGTAATCAATCTGAACAGCCAAATTCAAATTAAATGGATGGGGGCGGCGGGTGGGGGGGGAGACAACCCATGATAATGCAAAGGTAAGCCGAAGCCCTTAGCTGAATATTTTGGCAACCTCAAGGAAGCCCCCCAGGAGGGTGTAAAACACCTGGTGCCCAAATATTGGGGGGGGGGGGGGGGGAATGTATTATATGCTCCAGCAAAGTAGGGAACGGAACTCATCAACATAAATGCTAGCAGACATAGTCCAAGGATGCAAATAAATTTCTCCAGCACTTTGGCTACTATGTGAGGCTATCTTAAGGTCCCAAATATCAGCCCAATCTTCTCTGTTTCAAAAGGTACAGGGCATGAATGTTTACTGGATGCTATGGAGATTAAAACTGCAACAGAGATCTATTGTAAGCCGGTGAAAAGTGATGCATGGGGGACAGATTCCTAGCTTCACCTGCGCGCTCAGTGGGATTTCAGCCGGCAATGAACGGCCAAGAAAAGGGATCCTGTGAATGTGATAGAAAGCTTGATCTTGATTTTTCTTTCACCCACTGTGCACGTGGTAGAGAAGATAAGATCTGTATTGGGCACACCTTGAAAAAGGATATTGTAGGTGCAGAAATGCAAGAAAAAGAGCAAAGAGAAAGATCAAGGGACTCAAGCAACACCCTGTGATAAAAGCTGATAATACATAGTGCAAGTACCCAGGAAGAAGCTTATCTGCTTTTTTCATAATACTAATCCAGGAGTCATTCCCAGAAACTGAAAGGTGGAAGACGGGAGCAGAAGAGATAACAGGAAGGGTTTATTCATGCAACATGTAGTTAAAATCTAGAACTCACTGCTTTAAGATATTGCACAAACTTTAATGGGAGAATCAGCCCACACCAACAGAAATCTCCAGAAAAGAGGGTGCAGGGGTGGTGGTGGAAACTAAGGGCCCGGTCCCACATCCCTTTAAAAGCAGTTTAAATTAGTAGATAAACGATGTCTAAAAATGCCATCTCCATGGCCACCAGGCTTTTTGAAGAAAAGAAAAGAAAAGAAAACCGTTAATGCTCCTTTAAGCGAGGTTTCTTTGACTCACCCGAGAGGTAGGGAGTTTTCTGCTCACTTTGAAAATCCACCTTTTAAGGAGGCAGACACCATGGGACTACGCAGATGATCCGGGTTTCTTTTTCTTTTTTCCTCATAGCACTGACCTGCTATTCCTGGGGCCAATCGGCGCTGTTTTTTTAAAATTTCTCTGCACCATGGGAGCAACAGGAAGCTCCATTGGGTCCTCTAAGTTTTAATTTCCCCCTCCAAGTGGTCTGTGTTTTTTAAATGCTAGCACCACCTGCTGGCCAACGGGGCTGAACTGCACTTTTTTTTTTTTAAAAAAAAACAATTTTGGACGTGGCAACTCCTGTCCCACATATTCAATCACATGATGGGACCAAGAGGAAAAGCTGGACCTTCAGAAAATCATGATCAAAACACAGGTGAGATAGCAGCATTAGAGGGAACCTTAATATGTACTGGTATTTTGCTTTTAAATACAGCAATTTCATTGTGCAAACCTTTTAAGGAAAAAGGTAGGATAACAATATTTTAAATAATTAATAAAATAACTAGGGTTATTGTGGTACAGTGGTTAAATGCTGTACTGCAGGTAAAACTGTGCTCACGACCTGGGGGTTCAATCCCAGTAGCTGGCTCATGGTTGACTCAGCCTTTCATCCTTCCGAGGTCGGTAAAATGAGTACCCAGCTTGCTGGGGGGGGGGAATGTGTAGCCTGCATAATTAAACTGTAAACCACCCAGAGACTACTTGAAGTGGTATGGGGCAGTATATAAGCAGAGTCTGTGCAGAGTTGGTGTGTCTTCTCTTCCAACAGTTCCACTGATCCAATGGCATATTTGTCACTTACTACTAAATTTTAGCCATTGTTTCATTCATTCTCATAAGCATGAAAGACCATGAGCCACTGAATATGCTAGTCTTTGATTCTGGAAAATGGAACCATGTCCTCTTTAATTTTTCTACCAGCAACAGAAATGACCGGTCAGCAACATCCTGCCTTATTCTGGTAAGCTGTTGACTTTTGCTCCACACTAAACCGTATACAGTAGGTGGAAGCAAGAATGTTAACATTTGTTGTGGAAAGCTTAGAGAGTGCCAGTCAAATGTGACATGACCTTTTTGAAAGATCTAATACATTTCCATGGTCATTTTTCCTCTTCTCAGAGGAGATTATTTTTCCGTTCTTACCAGATTTAGTGCAGAAACACAACAGCTGCTTGCTCCCATACTTCTTAGCTGTCAGAGTCTTCCTACATACGGTGCCTGATGTGTTTGAGCCCTATAGAAACATGAGAATCACACCACTGGTCCATCTGACCACAGTGCTGTCAATTCCCATTGAGAGTTTCCAGTGGGAAAGTTGGGCGGTCTGTAAATGCAAATAATAAGTAAATAAATTCTGTCTGGAAGCCCTATCTATCTATCTATCTATCTATCTATCTATCTATCTATCTATCTA
>JAHTLZ010000010.1:1478838-1492483 GCA_023846285.1 Phrynocephalus versicolor
AAAAAAAACACAGTAGTATTATTTTGTCCAGGCCTATCGTAATAGCAGATGTGCCATTACACAGAAGCATTATTTTGATCACTATAAATTTCTAGAACTAATTGCTGGCTCAGCATTTGGACAGAAAAGTTAAACATTATTGTGTTTTCTGTACATAGGGTCCTGAATTTTTGTCACTAAAACTCTTCAAGAAAGTGTGGTGGAAGTACTGTCTCTACTGTTAACAAAACTATGGAATGGATTGGACCATTTCAGGCTGCAAGCAAGGAGGTAGTTGATTAGAATTAGGGATGGGCACGAAACGGAAAAATTGTGTTTCGTTCTCTTTTGTTTTGTCCCCACCCACATTTCATTTTGTTTCATTTCATACAAATTTGTAAAAAAAAATTGTGCAAAATGAAACAATACCGAAATGTTTCGTTTCTCTGGGGGCTTGTACTTACCCTTCCTCTTCCTCCTTCTGAGCTCTGGCGGGGCTCCAGTGGTGTTGCTACCCCGCACCGGATTGTCGGCGGCACCAGAGGCAGTGGGTGCCGAGAAGCTTCCTTGCTGCCTCACGAGGCAGCCCCATGACAGATCAGTGGTAGGCTGGCAGCAGCGGTGGCAGCAGCGGGTGCCAAGAAGCTTCCCTGCTGCCTTACGTGGCACCCTTTCTCTAGCTAGTACACTCTCCATTGGGGGGAGGTGAAGCGGTGGATCTTTTAAAAGTTTCTTTCTGCAGAAGCAAGCAAGTGCTGATGGTGGCCATCAGTGCTTGCTTATGCAGCAAAAAAAAAAAAAAGTTTAAAAGAGCCACCACTTCTCTGGCTACGCATCCCATTGGAGGGAGAAGAAGCAGTGAGTCTTTTAAAAAGTTTATTTTTGCTGCAGAAGCAAGCACTGATGGTAGCCATCAGCACTTGCTTCTGTAGTGAATAAAATGTTTAAAAGACCCACTGCTTCTCTGGCTACACTCCCTATTGGGGGGAGGAGAAGTGGTAACTTCTCGGTGGCAGCATGGGTGGCAGCGGGCGCAGGGCCTCCTGGCATCCCCACCGGCCCTCTCCAGCCCGCATCCTCAGCGGCAGCGGTGGTGGTGGTGGGCACAGGGCCTCCTGGTGGCCCTGCTGGCCCTTCCCATTGTGGCAGCATGGCGGCAGCAGGGCCTCCCGCAGTCTGCTCACCCTCTCCAGCCAGGTGCTCAGCAGCAGTGGTGGTGGCAGCGGCAGTGAGCCCAGCAGGTAAGGGCCCATTTTACAGACTGGACGGTGTTTGTTTTAACAGAAAAAAAAAAGACCATTTCGTTTTGTCGGTAACGAAATGCTGCTTCATAGTTTCATTGCATTTTATTTCGTTATGAAACAAAATGACGAAACAACACATCATTTTTCATTTTGTGCCCATCCCTAATTAGATTATTCCTATGTGAAAAGAAGTCCATTGCTCAGGTGTGACTATGGCCAAACATGACAGTCTCCCCTAGGCTTGTACCCCCAAGGTATGTTGTACAATAATTATGCACCTCCCATCTCTAGTCTACAAAAGCATGAGAAAAAAAAAGAAGGGATGCTCCCTGGGAATGGTGTGAATTGACTTCATTTCAGTTGGAGGGTATATCAAGCCTTGGCGGCATGGCTTTTTTATTATTATTATTACATGTTCCATAGAATACAATGGGGAAGAGGGGATCCCTCTTCAAAGAAGGGGGAAGGTAAACAGCCCTACCAGAGACTATAGAAATGAGAAATGGGCAAGAGAATAACCACCCACCATGATGACCATAGAGCTGCTTTTCAAGATAGGCTGAATGGGAGAGCTCCCTCCCCAGAGTCATTCTGCCTATCTTGAAGAGCAGCTCTATGGTCTTCATTAGAGATGGGCACGACCAGAAGAAATGACGTTTCGAGTTGTCGTTTGTCGGAACGGGTCCGTTTTGGGTCGTTTCTGTTTGTCGTGAAATTTTTCAAAAATTTGTCGTTTCCGTTTGTCGTTTGTCGTTTGTAGTTTCCAATGCGATTTAGCGCGAAGAGCATAGGGGCATCCCGCAATCAGGGCCGGTGCTAGGTGTTTTTGCACCCTGGGCGGGGTGGGGGGCGGGCGGTGGTGGCGGGGGGCATGGGCGGGCGGCGACAGCGGCAAGGGGAGGCACGGGTGGGCGAGCGGGTGGCTGGTGGCCGCGGGCAGGCGAGTAGGCGGGCGGCGGCGCGGGCGGGCGGGCGAGTGGGCAGTTAGGATATCACTTAAGATAGAGGTTGTTCTTGGCTTGCACCCCAAATGTGTGTGTGTGCAAGCAAACTGAAGTTGGGAAAATAGAAAATAAATGGTAGTATATAACATATTTTTAAAATAAATCCACACCTCCCCCTCCCAGTCGAACCTCCCCCTTTACCCAATAAGAAAAAAAATCCTCACAAACTGCCAGAGGGAAAAAAAAGAATATGCTGTCTACTGCTATTCCCTGCAGCAGACAAAGCTGCAGGGAATCAAAGGAATTATTTTCTAAATTCAATTCCCTCCCTGCCTGCCTAACTTAAATCCTAAAGCCTCCAGCCTCCCTCCTCAATCTCGATCGGATCACACCAGCACCAGCAGCCAGCCCTCCTCCCTCAACCACATCCATACACCCGACTGCGACTTCTGGAAGGTGCCTCGGCTTTTTATGCCCTCTGGCACATCCAGAAGTGTCAGTCAAAACCTGGGCATGCCATTGGTGGAATGGTTAAAAAAAATTGCACGGTCCCATCCCATACCCAGCCCACATGGGCAGGTCTAAAAATATATAAAATAAAATAAAATAAAATAAAATAAAATAAAATCAGTGCGACCTTTTACTGCTATAAAAAACCCACTGCTGCTACTATAAAAATTCGGGCATTTAAAATACCTAATTTTCACATGTTTCTGTTGTGCTTTGGTGGGTTTTTGGACCACAATTTAAAAATATATATTGCTGTCGCCATTTTGGATCCCCCCCACCGCATGGCATGGAGACGACGAGGATGACCCCCCACCCAGCCTGGTGCAAGCAGCCCAGGACAGGAGAGGGGGGGAAGGCAGGAGATCCCCCCCCCCGACCCCACCCCTCAGGTAGATGTCCTCAGGCAGGCATATTTTCGCCTGCTTTTTTGGCCGGGAGTCGGGTTTTTTTTTTTTTACTTTTAAAAACTTTTTTCTGTGCTGCTTGGCAATGGCATTGTGCGATCGCCGCAATGCCATGAACAACAACGATAAACCCGACCCAATTTTTCTTTTTTCAGATCGGGTTCGAGCTGGAGCGACGTAATTATCGTTACCGTTTCCGTTACGTAACGGAAATGATAACAGAGAACGGAAACGACAATTTCGCTGAGTCGTGCCCATGTCTAGTCCTCATGGTGGGTGGTTACTCTCTAGCAGCCTGTTTACTCTCCCTCTTTGAAGGCTCCTGGTGGGGGGATATTCACCCTATAAGACAGACAGACATTTCTCCTTACTTACCAGTGAGGAGGAAAAAGTGTGTCTTATAGAGCAAAAAATACGGCGATTGGTTCCATTGCCATACTGTTCTAACAGTTAGGAAGTTTTTTCTTGATCTTAAGCCGAAAGCTGAGTTTTCTTAACTTGAGCCCATTGAGGTGCGTTCTGCACTTTGAAATGATGAAGAACAGATCCTTCTCTCCTCTTTATGACAGTATTTCAAGTATTTGAACACTGTTATCATATCTCCCCTCAGTCTTCTTTTCTCAAGGCTAAACATGCCCAGCTCATTCATATTTTACTCACAGGGCTCTGTTTCCAGCTCCCTGATCATCCTTGTTGCCCTCCTATGAACTTGCTCCAGTTTGTCAGTATCCTTCTTAAAATGTGGACATGGTACTCAGGTACCAGTGCTGAATAGAGGGAAAGTAGTGCTTTGTGTTATTTGGAGACTCTGCTTCTGTTAATCCAGCCTAAAATAGCATCCGTCTCTTTTTGCAGCCGCATCATGCTTTTGGCTCACTTCTTAACTTATGGCAATCCACGTATAAAGGTTACAGTATTTGCATACAGTAATTGTTTCATCGGATTTCAGCCCTTGCCTTGCTTCTGATGCAATTCATCTTGGGTGGAAAAGTAACATAACCCTTTCTTAGAGATGTGAATGGAACGGGCCAGAAGCCAGAGGAGATCTCTGGGGGTGACTATTTAAAAAAGAATGCCCCCTCTCCAAGTGTAGATTCTCCCCTATCAACAGAACCAGATGTATGTATGGCAGCATCTCCACTTGAGGACAGAGTGGTCCTTTCTGTTTTAGCAATGCACTTAACATTCCTTTGTGTGTTGCAGCCTTACAGGCTGCAAATCTCCCCCAGCAGGTTCTAGGAAGCAGATCCTTGGTAGCAACTGCTTCAGTGGCCTTTCAATGCTTCATTCTGTCTCCCCATCACCTGTCTGTCAGATGCCACATTGCCAATGCCATTGACTGCTCTGCCTCCTGTGACATAACCATAGCACATGCTTGGGTCTCTTGGTTTGGCCTTGAAATTTCAGGGATCCTGTTGACCTGCAACCTTGGTGTTGGCAGCAGGATAGAGCTTGGGAACTCAGCTTTTTTTTAGAGAATTGAAAGCTTTGGCTAGCATAGAGCCTTTTCACACGACCCCTAAGATCCGCTGGCCGCTTAAATTCGGACCAGAGATCTTAGGGGCTTGTCGCTCTTCCTGTGTCCCCACCCCCCCGTACTTCCTTGCTCCTGTCTGCATGAGGGGAAGGAGAAAAAAAAGGAATAAAAGAACGTGGCTCACCTCCGTTCTGCCTCTCGCTCTTGCTGCGGCAACATTCCAGTCTCTTAAGTAGCTCTTAAAGGGGCGGGAGCCAAAACAACAACAAACAGAAGCGAGGAGAGCCCCGCACTCATGTTACACCGCATCAAGGAATTTTCACCTCCAGAGAGCAGGTACTTGAAAGGTGTGCTGGGATGTGCTAAAGTGGGCGTGGTCGCACTTAATTTCCTGTAAACTCCGGAGCTGGTGGGGAAACATTTTTAAGCTCCGGAGCTGGGAGCCATTTGCCCCGGAGTTTAGGGGTCGTGTATAAACGCCCATAGTTGTCCTTGGTCAATCTTGGGTTTATAATAAAAACAGAATAAATCGCACTCAACCAGGCTGCCTCATATCTCTTCACTTAGGAGGCTTTTTCAGAATGTAAGAATCAGCAGCAAGGCTGTGCAAGGACAATCCCAGGCAGATTTCCTCTGGGAGATATAAAATAGTTATCAGGCAAATGAGGAGCTTCGTATGCAGATCCTTTTCTCCTTTCTCTCACGAGGCAGGCTGGCAGTGCGCAGTCTTTCTGAATTTGATATAAAGTGACCCAATCTGCATTTCCCAAAATTAAGGTGCTCTTAGGAATTGAATTAAATGCTTTCTTTCCTTGGCACTTCCTTAACATTTTGACGGTGTTCTCAGCTCCACAAACTACATACCGAAGTGAATTCAACATGCCTGTTTTCCAAAAGAACCAACACCTTTAGACATGTAACTTTCACAAGCAGACACAAAATTTCAGAAGCAGAACTTTCACAAATACTTGAATCAAAAGGGGCTCAGGGGTGAATTTTTGTGAGCATTTTTTAAAAAATGACTAATGCAGCAACAGGTTAGAATACAAACCAGAGAAACTTATTTTAGAGATTGTTTGCCACTTTCCTGCCCAGGACTGGAATTAAAGATGGTTTACGGTATAGTTAGAAACAATATCACTAAAACATAAGTTGCACATATCAAACTACTGTATAATTAAATTCATATTTAACACTGAAACATTTAAAATTAAAGTATGTTAAAAGTCTCAGTGAAAATACTTACAAAATTTTACATCTTAAAAAAAATCGGCACATTCAGTTAAAATGTTTCCCTGGCAGGCCATCAGTTGCTCAACCCCTGCCTGACAAAATTGGCATGTTTTGTTTGTTTTTCAAGTGGAATGGTAATGGGGATGAGGCATTTCTATCTTCTTTCTTTGGAGGGTTTGCAACCTCACATGCTGCCTTTAGCAGATTTAGCTGGGAGGGACCTCTCTGGCCTGGGTCAATCCATCCAGCCGTTGTTTTGTTATTTGCCTCTGAATTCAAAAGGAGTCCTGCCTTTCTGTTCTGTGTCTTTTCCCCTCTCCGTTGTCTGTTGGCAGTCCTGATTCTTTTGAACTCTGTTGCTGAAATGTTTGTCCAAATCAGTCTAACTGTAAGTAATGAAACCGTTTATTCTTTCTCCATTCTTTCTGATGTCTTGGAGTGAGTTACTGAGGCTGTAAGTGCCAGTTAATGAGAAAGGAGGTAGACTACTTTATGCGAAGCCTAAAACTATCTTTTCCCATGAAGGCCTGCATTCTGCTGTGCAGCTAAGGGAATTTTACCCAAACTCTGCAACATCCTCTACCGAGTCTTCCAAAGCCTTGGGTGACCACAGAGAAGTTCCATCTGGCACCCTCGTGTGATCATCAGTTGGTGGAACTGAAAAGATGGGCTTTCCACAGATCTCACATAGCCCATGCTTGGTTGGGTGGGAGAATATAATCTTACAGATATCTTGGACCCAAGCCATATCAGTACATCATAACATGCACTTTGAATTGTCGCCAGAAATGGAGTTGTAGCAGCGAGTGAAGGTGTTATAGTGATGGAACAGTATATTCCTCATAACAGGCTTGTGTCAGGCGTATGGCCACAGTATTTTGGACCAACGCAGAAACGAAGGAAACCAAGTTCCCAACCAAGCAATTTTCAAAGCCAGTCCCATGCACACTGCATCACAATAATCCAATGGACATAACATGGTAATGAATTTTCAAATGATGTAATCAAGGGACCATCCAGCTATGCTATGCATATTTGATGCCAATTATTTTTGTCTCCACAGAAGGCAGAGTGCCTGCAGGATTTCCCCCCCCCCCCCAGTACAGGG
The DNA here is from genome assembly GCA_023846285.1 of Phrynocephalus versicolor. Taxonomy (NCBI): domain Eukaryota; kingdom Metazoa; phylum Chordata; class Lepidosauria; order Squamata; family Agamidae; genus Phrynocephalus; species Phrynocephalus versicolor. The sequence continues at coordinate 1,485,738 of JAHTLZ010000010.1, forward strand.
GGCAAAGCTGCATAGGAGAATGTTAGAATAGCTCACACCACCTAATGTATGCTATTGCAACACAGCATGCATGTGAATATTAAAAGAGTAGGGGAGCGCCTCCTAGCTCCCTTTTGAACCCCTGCACGCACAACCTTGGGACCTGCAGGTCAATTGAGGTTGTTGAGAATCCAGTTCTACCACCTTTTCCACAAAGCTCCTGCGCGCAGGGTTCCCTGAGAAACGAAATGGTCATTAAACCACTTTGGCTTAATGTAGATATGCAAAACCTGCAGATACGGAGGTGAGGAGGAGGGGAAAAGCAAGAGAACACCCAACAATGTTGCTTCCTATTAGGGACAACATCAATTCCTGCAGGCATTTTAATCCCCCAAAATGGTAAGAAAAGGGACAGTCAGTCATCTATTTGTTCCTTCCCACATCTTATCATTTATCTCTCTCCCTGCAAAAACAAAAGTAAAACAAAAACAAAACATTTTGTTGCAACAGATGAGGGAAGGAGAGCTTTGTAGGGCTGTGTCTTGAGCCAAAAGTAGTTAAGTTACTGCCAAGGTAGAATGTGGAATCCATGGCGCTGACATTCCACTGTCTGTATATTAATCTTCTCTGACATTAGAAGCTTAGAGGGATTAGACCTGCTTACTGGGGGATACTGGAGATCTGTGTGATACCTCGGAGATCCTTTTCTAGTCACAATTGACAGAAACTGGCCCAGGTGGATCAACAGTCTGATTCAGTGTAATGAAACCTCTTGTGTTATTTGCCGGGAGCAAATCTAGGAGGCTTTATTGAAAACAAATATGTAAATTACTACTTATGTAATTAAATGTATACAGTCACCCCCTGCCATTTCGCAGCTCAGGTACTGCGATTCTACTATATCACGAGATCGCAGTACCTGCACGGGGTGTGTGTGGCGGGGAGCGATCACATCGTTCCCCGCTGCCTCCTCCCCCTCCAGGAGGTCTCAGAGCTGCGCAGGGGGGTGGCGGAGAGTGACCGCATCGCTCCCTGCCCCCCCAGACCTGTCCGGGAGGCCTCAGAGCCGCCCCCTCCCACTCCGGGAAGCCTCAGAGCCATGCTGGGGGTGGCGGGGAGTGATCAAATCCCTCCCTGCAACCCCCAGACCCAGACCCATCTGGGAGGCCTTAGAGCCGTGTGGGGGGGGACGGGGAGTGATCAAATTGCTCCCTGCTGCCCCCACCACCTCTGGGAGGCCTCGGAGCCACATGGGGTTGGCGGGGAGTGATCAAATTGCTCCCAGCTGCCCCCATCCTCCCCTGTGATTGCTCCCCGCCCCCCCACCCCGCTTCTGCATATCGCGGATTTTCATGTATTGCGGGTCGGGTGGGTCCCTAACCCCCGCGATAGGTGGGGGGTTACTGAATCTATTAAATTTATATTGAATACAGTAATGCCTCGGTTTACAAGCATAATTTGTTCTGGAAACATGCTTGTAAACCAAAACACTCTTATATTGAAGCAAATTTCCCCATAAGAAATACAGTAATACCTCAGATAAAGAATGCCTCGGATAACAAATTTTTTGGGTAACAAATGGAAATTTCGAGGTATAGGGCTGCCTCGGATAACAAATGTTTCATAAAGCCTTGCAAAAAATGTGTACCCTGCATGCATTGCAGGATGCATAGTTTGTGGAGGGGTGGAAGGAGTTAGAGCATTTTTATGGCGTTTTGAAGCTATTCTGGACATGTTTTGCTGAGGGATTTGGACCTTTCAAACTTGGTAAGATAGGGAGCTAGCTTTTATTAATCTTTGCACTGCTTTTCTTTGCATTTTTGGTTGGAAGAGGCTGAAGTAGTCTTGCTGGTTTCATTTCTCTGTGTTTGCAGTGTTTTTTCATTGCTCTGCAAGCAAAAATGGGCTGGATTTTTCTTCCTGCTTATGTTTGTTTGTTTGCATTTTTTCTCCATTGCACTTTGGGTGGGAACAGGCTGGGGTAGTCTTGCTGGTTCATCTTGTCCATGTTTGCACTGCACTGAGGGGGATGTTCTGGAGGGTGTTCCAGCACTGCAAGCCTTTAAAGTGCATTTTATAAAGAGATCTGGACCCTCCCCCCCAGCTTTTTTGTCTTTTTTCGGACCTCCAGAACAGATTAATCAGTTTCCCATTCATTTCAATGGGAAACCACATTTTGGATAACAAATTGCCTCTGAGAACAAATTAAATTCGTTATCAGAGGTACCCAGGGCTGGCGCGTCCATTAAGGTGAACTAGGCAGTTGCCTAAGGTGCCAAAATGGAGAGGGGGCGCCAAAATGGAGAGGGGCACAGCCCACCCGCCCATGCTCCCCATGCCCACCCACCGTCGCCCCGCCGCCGCCGCCCGCTGGCCCGCAGAGAGCAATGCAGGGTGGAAGAAAGTGTGGAGAAACACTGGGCAAAGGGAGAACCAGAACGGCAGTGTGATGAGGAAGTGAAGAAACCGCTGGGCAGCTATTCTCTTCCTCTTTTCTCTCAATCCCTCCCTAGCCTGGCTCAGCATAAACATCCCAAGTCATAAAAATTCACAGATGCCCCCGTGCAAGCCTCCATTGGGTTTGGGGAGGGCAAGAAGATTTGCTGCTGGGCCATCAAATACACATGTGGCCTGGTGCCGGGAGTCTAGAGGCTTCCCCCTTGCCTACATTGGCTCTTCTCTTCCTCTTCTGGATGGACGCCCACTCAAGAAAAGAGCAACCCTCTGACCTACTGGCGGGGTGGGCAGGCAGGCACAGCACATAGCCTCAGTGGTGCTGTTGGTGCTGGTGCTGGTGCTGCTGCTTGGGACACAGCTCCAGTTGAGGAGGTGCAGGGAGAGGCGGAGTGCAAGGCTGAGTACTTGGGCTCGTAGAGGCTGCCGCCGCACCACCACTCCCACTGGCATGGGCCATGCTGAAGGGCTGCTTGGTATTGTGGGACATCATCATTATCCTGGCCAGCAGGTCGAGGGGGCGAAGAAGAGCTGGGAAAATAGGAGGAGGGAAGGTGCCAGAAAATAGGAGGAGGGGATGGGGGATGGACGGAAAGGGCAGAAAGGCGGTGGAGGTGGGCAGTGAAGAGGTGTGGGGCGGCATTCAGCCCCCCCCCACCTGGCCAGCTCAGAGGAATGATGCCCCAGCCACCTGCCCTGGCTCCACCTGTGCGGTTGCCTCTAGCCCCAGCACACGCTCCCTCCATGGGATGTAGTGGTGCTGGGCTTTTCCTCTGGGCGTACCTCGAGGGCCCAATCCTGCTGCTGCAGCTGGGGCTAGGGTGACCCCTGTGAAAGGGTCATTGGACCCCCAAAGGGGTCATGACCCCCAGGTTGAGAACCACTGAATTACTGTATATTTATTAATATTTAACTGTGCAGATGCCTTATTTCTCACTTCATGTATTTATTCAGTCGTAACATGCACACAGCCTTATCTTTTCAATAAGTGAGTTTAGAAAGGAATCTATAAAGGCTCCGCTATCAACATACAATATACACAGATTAAATGATTAAGAGCATTCCAATATCCAAACATCCACTGCCTGAGGCTGCTACCTCACTCTAGCTAATGATAGGCCTGGCTCTGAACTTCATTTCCCGCTGAGATTTGCCAGTGAACTTGGAGGAAATTGAACAAGAAGCACATAATTTCCCCCATCCCAAAGGGAACTGGAAGCACCTGTATGTATAAGAGTTCCTTGTTGCAGAATGATACTGCTGTAATTCGGCTTATAGCACTGTAAAGCACAGCATTAAGTACAATCAAAAGCACTGACAAAACTCATAATGGGATTTATGCAAATCTTGTTTCCATATGAGATACCATGGAATTACTGTTTGTAGAAATTATCATGGCATCTTGTTGCATTGTAACAAGCTGTGTCCTCAGTTTTTTGCACCTCATTTGAGTACATTAATCCTCTAGACAAAATGGGTGTGTTTATAAACTCATCTGCCTCCAGTGAGCTCTGCAAAACATACCCTGCCAGATACAAAGAATACCCCAGAAGGCGTCAGAAATGCTAAGTTGAGCTTGCCACCTGAAAAGCGGAAGTGTGGATTTGGAAAGAGCTTAATATAAAAAGTTTTAACCCTTTCCCACTTCTTATTTTTAAATTTCTCTTTTATGTTTCAAGCAACAGAGTGTCTTTTTAAAAGAGTGTGATGAGTAACATAAAAGAACAGTTCTTAACCTTTTTATTGGTTGGCACCCCATTGAATCTCAAAATTCATACTCACCCTTGCCCTGAAAATGTGTTCCAATCCACTTGTTAGAAAATTCCATGTATTGCAAACCAATTTATTTACTGAAAAATAGTTACACATATGGATCAACACAAAATTAAAACAATGTCTCCATTTTAGTGGCAAATTTGTTGTTGCTGACTCATAATAATATTTTGAAAGTGGGGTTCCCTTTTTGAAAGAGCTACACATATGTCATCACTTGCATTTAAGTGATCTCTGGTTTTTGTTTTTATATGCAAAAGTGACGATGAAGACCACATTCCACACAGATAGGTGGAAGCAAATGGTAGAAGTGTCTGCAATGTTTCCTTCACCAGTTGTGGAAATGGTTCTGACTAACCACGCCAGAATTGTTCTAATTCCAACTTTTCAAATTCCCATTTGAATATGAGCATTGGCCCATATATTTCAATAAGATCATCTTTTATTAAATTACTGTTCTCCATAGAATTATGGTTGCAAAGAAATGGATCAAGTATCTATCTCTGCTCTTTGCCAGTCTCCTCCGTAGAAAAATATCTGTGAAAATATGCAAGTGTATACGTTAAAGTTTTTTTTTAAAAAATTCTCATTTTCCAGAACAATTTGCGATTTCTCATTTTCCAGAACAATTTCATCAAGCAAGGGCAAGTTTGCCATTTTCAACTTGACACATCCAAATTTTTAGTTTTAAAAAAAATAAAAGCAGATAATTTTTTCGTAGCTGTGATTATGGTCTTAGTAACCATATCCTTATATTGATACATTTAATGCATTCAGGTGAGTGAATATATCTGTTAAGTAGGCCAGTCAAAGTACTGCATCACTTCTTTCAAAGGCTTTAACTAAATTACAGGTTTTGTTAGTAAGAAACTGAATAATTTCCTTGCTCATTTCAAATTGCACGTACTTGGAGAGCCACCTTATGTCAGTGTGGTAAAGAAGCACATTGTGGTCAGTACAAATTTGTTTTTAAAAAGCATGATAGAGACAACGGTTAAGTTGTTGTCCTCATATATAATTTACTGCAGTACCTAAGTTTTGTTTTAACTTGTTGGGTGATTTTTTCAATGCAAGTGTACGACAGTGCAACATGTAATGTGGTATTGTAACCTACAGTACTTCATTCTTCATATATACCAAAATTCTAGGTTTTTTGCCTGACCTCTCAGGGGCATCATCAGTTCAAACTAAGCCTATTACTTCCATTGGTATATGATGTTAATTTTAAAAATAATAATCTTTAATGTGATTAAAAGCATCAGTTTCTTTTGCTCACAGTCACAACTCTAATGGCTCACAAAATAAAAATTCTTCCAAAATTTTCTTTTCCTTTATGTATTACACAAATAATAATAGCTTATCCAACCAAATACTTACTTTCATAGGAGTGGCTTTAATATCTTGTACTACTTGCAGTAAAATATGGTGACCGACATCTTGAATGTGCAATCAAATCACATTGTTTGATAGTGGAATCGGTTGAATTTTCATACGTGCTTCAAAACCTAATAGAATTTTTGCAACTTCCAATGCACATGATTTTACCAATTCCTCAGGTATTTTTTGAGGCTCCCCTCCCTCCAGCACACAGATGTGCCACCTGATAAGAAGCTTCTAAGAAAGGCTTCTGTACTGCCACAAAATCAGATTTTCAATATGTTAAGTGTATAATCTGCAGCTTCACTGTCATGCTGATTGTTAAAAGTCAAACTTTGACAGTTTGAGAATGGAGTTTGAAAATAGCTTTCAACATAAAATACATTTTGTTTGTTCAGCACTATCGTTCTCTGTTATACATGTAAATCTGTAAGCAATGTGATCATCTTTCCATTGGTATGTTTTTGACATGGCACGGGTTGCTATTGCTACAAATAATAAAGTAAGATTCACACGTTATTTTAACTACACATTTTAACTAAATTGCAAAATAACATGTAAGCAAAAAGTAATTATAATTCTCACTGAAAGCAAAGAAAATCAGTGTTCATTTGTGGACTGCTTTGTTAAAGTTTGAGCACAACAAAGTGCACGTTTTTGAAAAATCTCTCGTGGTACTGGAGAGTGAATGCATAGTGACAAAAGTAGAGTGGGCAGTAGACAGCATCTGGGAAGATGACAGCATCTGGTCATAGCATGTGACGGTACGCATATGCTCGCATCAACCATGAGTACATTATACAGCTGAGTCAAATTTATACAGAGATAGCTTTAGATTTTATATTATAGACCTAGAAGTTTTTTTTAAAAAATCCATCATTACCTCTCACACTACTAGAAATGCTTTCTCACACACGCTAGGGGTGGAGATACACCCTGGCTAAGAATCTCAGAACTGGAGATTCCATCTCCTCCCCTGGCCAACTTTCACAGCTTTTCAATTTTTCATTAAGTTATATGAAATCCCAGGGTCACGTAGATGTATTTTTCTCCCTCCTCTTTGATTATTTCCCCCCATTCATAACTATATTATGGTCTTGATGGAAAAGAAAGCACCTCTGCATGTTGTGTGAGCACACACAAATTGTGCTTTTCTGGATTCA
>JAHTLZ010000010.1:1500353-1515573 GCA_023846285.1 Phrynocephalus versicolor
TGTGTGTGTGTGTGTGTGTGTGTGTGTGTGTGTGTGTGTGTGTGTGTTTGTGTGTGTGTGGTGTGGTATGGGGTCAATTAAAATGATCCATCCCCAGAGACTTATGGATCCTGAAGGATTCCTGAATGCTCTGAGGGAGTTTCCAGCTGATATGGTCAGTGCTCCTGTTGAAACCCAGATTGCCTTGTGGAACAAGGAGATGACCCGGGCAGTTGACACAATCGCACCTAAGTGCCCTCTCCCAAACCGTAGAGCCTATAAGGCTCCATGGTATACAAAGGAGCTTCAGGCAATAAAGCAGGTGGGGAGACGGCTTGAGCGCAGGTGGAGCAAACATCACTGTGACTCTAACCAAACACAGCTTAGAGCCAATTATCAGGCCTATTCTGTGGCTAAATGGGTGGCAAAATGGCAGTATTTCTTCAGTTGTATTGCTTCCTTGGAGTGCCCCTCAGCAGAGTTATTTTGAGTGGTCTGGGATCTTCTTCAACTCAGTAACCTGCTGAAGGTCCTGAACAACTCAGTGGCTGACTGTGATGAATTTGCCACCCACTTTGAGGGAAAAAATCACTCAGATTCACAGGGAGTTAGACTCCACTGATTATAAAGAGTCCACAGTTGTGTCCAGTGTTCCAGGCTTATGTCATAATTTATTGGATGAGTTTCAGTTGTTGCGACATGATGATGTGGACAGGGTGCTTGGATTTGTCCATGCCACCACTACACAACTTGACCCTTGCCCATCATGGCTAATAAAGGAATCTGCTGGGGAGGTTTGCACCTGGGTCAAGGAGGTCATAAACTCCTCATTGAGAGAGGGAGTGGTACCTGCCCCATTAAAGGAGACAGTGATTTGGCCACTCCTAAAAAGCCTAACCTGGACCCAGGGCCAGTGGTTAATTACTGCCCAGTGGCAAACCACCCTTACTTAGGCAAGGCGTTGGAGTGTGTGGTGTCTGAGCAGCTCCAGGCTCTCTTGGATGAAACGGATTATCTAGATCCATTTCAATCAGGATTTAGGCCAGGTTATGGGACAGAGATGGCTTTGGTTGCCCTGTATGATGACCTTTGCCAGGAGAGAGACAGGGGGAGTGTGTTCCTGTTGATTCTCCTGGACCTCTCAGCAGCTTTCAACACCATCTGTCAAGCCCCACACACACAGCACACACACAAACAGGATTCAGTTCTTTGCCAAGATCTTTAGTGGAAAGCCAGGCAAGTTCAAGTCTTTTGTTACAATCAAGTGCCAGATAAATAACAGAAACCAACTCCCAGCAATTACCAGTCCAAGTCAAAACCAGAATATCTCACGGAAACCAGATGCCAAACTCAAGGGAACAGATCAAGCCGTGGTCCAGGAAGCCAGTCCAAAATCAGGAAACAGAGCCAAGGTCACAGACAGTAATGTGGTTGCAAGTTCAAATGACACGTTGCTCCCACAGAGAGCTCAAGGTGAGCTTACCAGCTTTATTCCAAAACAGGGAACACGCCCTTACTTCTAGAAAGGCTCCTGCTAGTACTCAGGGCTTCCTGACCTGATTCCCCATCTAGCATCAAAGACCTTTTCCCTAGCTCTCCTGGCAGCACGTCTTTGCAGAATCCTGCTCATAGCCCTTCTAGGGGGAGAAGATATGTTTTCAGCTGAGTCATCAGACCCAGCTGCCTGCTGACTTGAGCTGCAAGGCTCCTCCAGCAGCTCTTCACCATTTAACCCCTCAGAGTCAGGTTCTGTGACAGGCAGGGTCCTGGCACCATCAACCATGATGTCCTTCTGGACAGATTGGCTAGGATAGGAGTGGGAAGCACTGTTCTACGGTGGTTCCGCTCCTACCTGACTGACTGGGTCCAAAAGGTGGTGCTGGGGGATAGTTGCTCTGGTCCATGACGGCTGTGTCATGGGGTTCCCCAGGGCTCTATACTGTCCTCCATGCTATTTAATATCTATGTGAAAGCACCGGGAGAGCTAGTTAGGAAGTTTGGGCTGAGAAGTCAGCAATATGATGATGACTCTCAGCTCTGCCTCTAGTTCTCCAACAATCCAGGTGTGGCAGTCTCTGTTCTTAACTCGTGCCTGGGCCAGATAATGGACTGGATGGGGGTCAATAAACTGAAGCTCAATACAGACAAGTTGGAAGTGTTGTTGGTCGGCCTTCTGCCTGATAGGTTAGAGGGCCATTCCCCTGCCCTGGAGAGGGTTGCACTCCCCCCAAAGGTCAGGGTCCACAGCTTGGAGGTGCTCCTGGACCCAGGTCTTACGTTGGAAACCCAGGTGTACTCAGTGGCCAGGGGTGCCTTTTTACAACTATGGAGATTATATCAACTTTGCCCCTACCTGGATGAGTGGAACCTGGTAACAGACCTTCCTGTTTAGCCTGTATTTTAATTTGTTAATGCTCTTTTAGCTGAGTGCATGAATAGCATGATTTTACTATTTATATATTGATTGTTTTAACTGTTTGTTATTTTATGGGTTTTAATATGTTTTATTGTTTTAATATATTGTTGTATGCTGCCCAGAGACCGCTTGGTAATGGGGTGGCTAAAAAATTATGTAAATAAATAAATTTTCTTGCTTTACAGCCCAAATAAATGGATTTATAAATGAGATTTTATAAATTGATCTGAATAACAGTTAAATCAATTTAACAGTGGTTCTTATCACCAGTAGGGCTGAACCCTGACAGTGTAAGTTCTGCTCTTACGTATATCCCTTCGGAGTTTCTGCTTCCACTGAAAAACCAAAATGCCGTTTAATTTTTAGTCTTAGGTTTGATCCTATCAACTCTCACTGCATGTTCTACGCAGCTCAACTATACCAGTTTGTTATCAAATGGCACCTCAGATGGTCTGGGAATCACACTTGCCCGTGAAATGCAACTATGTGTATGCTGTAGCAGAATTTATTTATTTATTTATACAGTGGACCCTTGTATAACGTACAGCTCGTATAATGGAAAATCCGTACAACAGAAAAAAATTCCATCACCACTCCCCCTCCCCCCACCGCTCCAACACGGGAGCAGGCAGTCTCTGGGGCTCTTAACCGAAGATACAAGCTGGCCATGGAGGAGGAGGAGGCGGCCCAGGCCAGCCTGCTGAGCCTGGCTGGGCACCTACAGCAGCAGTGGCTTTGGCGGGGGAGGAGGAGGAGCGCTAGGTCAGCCCGCTTGGGTTAGGTGGGCACCCACAACAAAGCTTCCTCAGGGATCGCCACTCGTCTATTTTCCTTCCCCCTTTCCGTCTCTCTTTCTCTTCCCCCTCACCACAACTGCACCTCATCTCCTCCTGAGCTCAGGCCACCTGATGGTGCTGTGGATCAGCACTCCCGGAGCTGGCACCAGCAGAGGAGGTGGTGGAACGTGCCCAGAGCGGGCGGCGCAGTTGGCCTGTTCGCGGAGCCTGTGTCTCTGGCTGCTGCTGCTGTTGCTCAGTCCTGCAGGTGGTTTCGCTTTACCCCTGAGCAGCAGCAGAAGCAGCAGCAGCAGCAGAAGTGCCTCTGCCATCCCTTCCTCCTTTGTCTCTCTCCCCGCCCCTCATTCATGAGTTGGAGCCTGTGCTGAGAGAGAGAGAGAGAGAGAGAGAGAGAGAGAGAGAGAGAGAGAGAGCGAGAGCGAGCAGGGAAGCTAGCCTGTCGGTCCCAGATTTAAAACTTCTTCTGCCCAGCAAGGCAAAGGACAAGAGAGAGTGCAAGCACACGCACACAAACACACCCACACTAGATCCCTTGGGGCGACAGCGGGGATCCGCATCGGAGGGGGGCGTCCAACAACTGCATGCTGAGCCCAGAAGAGACAAGAAGAAGCAGGAAGAGGCGTGAGGAGCTGCACCAGGAGCAACAGCAGCAGCGCGCGCACACACACCGCTTCCCTGCCTCCCAGGGCTTTGTGGCACCTCCTCCATCTCCTCCTCCTCCCTGCTCATTCCCTCCCAGTGGCTGCCTAGTAGCAGCAGCCAGCAGACCCACAGGGGAACTGGCGGGGCTGTGAGTGATTGGGGAGGGGGGATGGACCGGGCAAAGGAGGAGAGGAAGTGAGCCACGAATTCCGCAGTTGCTCACTCCGGGCTGCACCAGAATTCTTACAAAAAGAAACCTCGGCAGGGCGCCCCCCCCCCCACAAGTGCAGGGTTGCTTTTCTCCCGCCCCCATCACCATCCGGTGCGGCCTCTCTTTCCTCCTTGCAAAAGGGCGGAGGTGGTCCTCCGGAGCCTGCCCCCCCTCATGCCAGAACGGCCCTCCCAAGAAGGGCAGCAATTGGAGAACCAGCTGCTGCTCAATCAAGGCGTTCTTCTTCTCAGGGGACCTGGAGGGCGACCCCTGAAGGCGCCGTGGGTGACTGGTCACCCACGGTTGACGTCTTGGACAGCCCTGAGGTAGGACATCAAAGCTGGACAGCCCTGGTCTTGGCTATGCAGTGGAACGGATTAAATCTGTTTTCAATGCATTCCTATGGGAAATTGCATTTTGTACAATGGAAAATTTGTATAACGTAATTTCATTTGGAATGAATTAATTACGTTATACAAGGTACCACTGTATTTAATTTTACAACTTATATGCCGCCCACTACCCAAAGGTCTCTGGGCGGCTTACAATCAAAGAATTAAAACAGTTAAAACATCAAATATCAAATAGCAGTCGTGCAGGCCCTGGTGATCTCAAGGATCGACTATTGCAATGCCCTCTACGTGGGGTTGCCCTTGACCCTGATCCGGAGGTTACAGCGGGTCCAAAATGCGGCGGCCAGACTGGTGGTGGGTGCTCGTAGATACGAGCACATCAGCCCAGTCCTGGTCCGCTTGCATTGGCTACCCGTTGTCTTCCGGATCAGGTTCAAGATCCTGGTTTTGATTTTCAAAGCCCTCCACGGCTTGGGACCAGGATACCTGGCGGAGCGCATCTCCCAGAGGGCATCCGGCTCCAGACCCACGAGATCGTCGCAGGCGCGTTCACTGAGAGTGGCCACACCCAGAGAGGCGCGGAAAACGCTCACGCGGAACCGCGCCTTCTCTGTGGTGGGGCCCTCTCTTTGGAACCATCTTCCTTCTGAGCTGCGCCTGCTGGAGTCCCTGCCTGCTTTTAAGAGGGCCTTGAAGACCTTCCTCTTCAAAGAAGCCTATGGTGACCTTATTAGTTAGTTTTTTTTCTCTCCTCCCTCTATCTCCTACCGCCATGCCATCTTGCTCTCCGCTGTATTTGTGTGGAGATTTTGTTTTTTAATCTTTTTAATCTTTTATCATTGTTCGCCGCCCAGAGTTCCCGTGTAGGGAAGATGGAGCGGGATATAAGCCCTTAAATAATAATAATAAAATAATAATAATTAAAACAATAATAAAAACCTTACATTAAAATCATTCAAAATGCACTCATCATACATGAGCCATAAGCCTGGGATGTTTCTCGACAGAAGCAAACCTCAGCAGAGAGGTGGAAAAGCTCTGCCTGTACCAACACGCTCCTCATGTGTCAGGTGTGACTAGTGTTTGCTTTAAAATAGATCATGACCCGTGGGAGGCTGGCAATATTTTGGAGCAGCTTGAGTAGGAGTTCATGACATTCTCAATGAGTGTTGAGGAGAAGCAGGCACAGCTGCATTGATCTGCTGGAGCAGGTCTGCCTGTTTTGTTTGCCGTGCACACTTGTGCCTTCATGATGCTCCTCCCTGCACATTTTCCAAAACCAGAAAGTGTGCTTTCGCTTAGAGCCTTTGCCAAATAAAAGAGGAAGGCTGGGCTTTGCAGGACTTAAGAAGGTAAGAAAAGCTGGGATGCATCAAAGCAAAGGTTTTGCTTGCCCTCAATTGTGCTCCCAGATAGACATGGGCACAACTTAGCGGAATTCCCGTTTCCGTTTCCGTTCCTCGTTTCCGTTACGGAACAGAACTCGAACTCGAACCAACTAAAGAATAATTGGGTCTGATTTGTCGTTGTCGTTTCTGGCATCGCGGCAATCCCGCGATGCCAAGCAAGCGGCACAGAATTTTTTTTTTAAAAAAAACCCGATTCCCGGCCAAAAAGCAGGCGAAAATATGCCTGCCTGAGAGTGCACCTACCAGAGGGGTGGTTTCTGGGGGGGGTCCCCGGCCTCCCCCCCTCTCCTCCTGTCCCTCCTGGGCTGCGCTCGTCATCTCGCCAAAGTTGCCGCCTCGCCGGCTCGCCGCCATTCAAGTAGCACAGAAAAAAAGTTTTTTAAAGTAAAAAAAACCCCGATTCCCGGTCCAAAAAGCAGGCGAAAATATGCCTGCCTGAGAGTGCACCTACCAGAGGGGTGGTTTCTGGGGGGGGGGTCCCCAGCCTCCCCCCCTCTCCTGTCCTGGGCTGCTCTGGTGGGGACTCGCAAGTCGCAAGCAACAAGCCGAACTCGCCATGCCATGTGGTGCGGGCGGGGGATCGAAAATGGGGCGGCGATCGCAATATTTTTTTTGAAATCGTGGTGGTCCAAAAACACACAAGCACCACAGAAACATGCGAAAATTGCTATTTTAAAACTGCCAGAATTTTTACAGTAGCAGTGGGTTTTTCTTGCAACAAAATGTCTCTTCTCTGTCCTCTCTCCATTGATTTTATTTTATTTTATTTATTATTTTTACACCTGCGCAATGATGGGCTGGCCATGGGAGTGGACCATGCAATTTTTTGGAGCCATTCCACCAATCGCATGGCCACTTGGCCACTGAGACTTCTGGGATGTGCCAAAAAGCCCACTAACCCTGCCCTAACCCTAACCCTAACCCTAACCCTTACCCATACGCCACAGTACACTGTCCTCTTAGTGGGTCAGAGAGGCACGCAGAGGTGCACCCCAGTACTCACCCTAACCTAACCCATAACTAGCCTAACCTTAGCCCTTGCGCTAACCCTCTGTCCCCCTAAGCCAGATCTGTACTTGCATTGCACTACGCAAGTACGCTTCCCTTCTTAGTGAGACACAGCGGATGCAGGGAGAGTCTGCCAATCTGTCACTTGTGGCTCTGGCTGACTCCTGCAGCAGCATTTGTGTGCCATGCAAACCCTGCCCGCGAGTGCGTGTCTCTCACTGACTGATGCAGGGAAGGCACCCCAAAAAGAGGGGTGCCTCTGCCAGTCTGCTGCATCTGCAACTTGGTATGCATATCCAATTGGCTATGCATGCCCTTTATAGCAGCGCCGGCGGGTGAGGATAGGAGGCACCCACCCCAGAGAGGTGCCTCCAGGAGCCCGCTTTCCCTTCATAGCATGCCAGAGGAGGCACCCACCCCAGAGAGGTGCCTCCAGGAGCCCGCTACCCGCCTAAACCAGTATAACGACAGACGAAAAACCGAAAAACGAAACGACAAATTTTTGCGAAATTTCACGAAAAACGGAAATGAGCCGACACGGGCCGCCTCCGACACACGACAACTCGAAAACGTCATTTTCCCTAGTCGTGCCCAACTCTACTCCCAGATACAAGTACCTAAGCAACCTCCAAATACTGTCACCAATACGGCAAATTCACGCCCTTGCAATGTGCAACCATTGAGCGCTTTGTTATCCAGAAACTTGCTTAATCTTTTTCCCCAGGCCTTTTCGAGTTGGTAGACATCACGTGGCAGCAAACTCCACAGGTCCTTGTACTTCATCCAACAGCACTGGCTTTCAAGCTTTCAAACCTTTCTACATTGATTTCTTTGCTGAGGCAGGTTTCTGCAGGAACAGAAGAATCTTTGTGCATTAGAAAAGATGGCCCTGTTTGCCAGCAATAATCAGGCCTAATGGACCGGAAGTATCCCAATGCTCCCAGTCTATTTAATGTACAAACAGGCAAAATCCTTTTGGCTAGCCTAAGAGGGATCCATGCACTGGAAATAATTAATGTAAACAAATTGAAGTTTCCTTTCCTCCTCACCACCACCTCTTGGGTTCCTCGTCTTTCTATGGCTCTCTTTTACCCTAGGGAACACCTTGGGAATATCAATATGGATGAAAGGGGAAAGTTTTAATCCTAAAAAGTTGCCACTAGTAGTCCTGAATGCAGCGGTGGTCAGCCGACGGTGATATTTGAAGGCTCTATCTTCCATCCTAAGGCTCCCAAAGCCTTCCTTGGGGCAAACAAGAGCCCTAGGGAGCCTTGGAACCTGAAATGGGGTGGGGTGGGTTAATAGGAAGTTTTTCATTTAATGTGAATTAATTATGCCCTGCACCAGCATAACCATACCAATAGAATTTTGCCCAGTGAAAATTACTTGGGGAGGTTGTTTAGAATGTGTGGGTTCAGTGCCACCGATATGATGATGACATCCAGCTCTGACACCGAACTGAATTTCATTGTTTATATATTTATGTATTTTGAATATTTTTACCTCACCTTTCTCCTTGGAAAAGGATCCAAGGTGGCTTACAATAATGAGGGACAATATACAGTCCAGAACATTTAAGACATATTCAAATTAAGAACAGGGAATTAGAAGAACATTAAAAGAACATTAGAACATTAAAAGAGAACATTAAAAGGTAACATTAGAGTTACAAAACACACACAAGAAGAACAGAAAAATCCATTATGAGGCGTGAAAAACAACATGGAAAACACTGGTGTTCTTATGAAATCAGTCAATGCAATCATGCATGGTAATCCATATAAAAGTCACATAGTAGGTAGTCCCTCATTCAAGGAAAGCTTGCCTGAAGAGGAAGGTCTTTGCCTGCTTCCGGAAAGACAGCAGAGACGGGGCACAGTCCTGGCCTCTAGTGGGAGGGAGTTCCAAATTCTGGGAGAAGCAACAGAGAAGGCCCTTTCATGTGTTCTTTCATGTGTTGTCCAAGTGTGTCAGGACCACATACATTGAGGATCCCCTGTAGCTTCACCTTCAACCTGTACAAGCGTGAGTAATATGAAAAGAGGGAAGCTCCCATGTGAGTCAGATCTCCCTCCCTCTCCCACACCCATCACAACTTCTCCCATCAAGATTCTGATTCACATGGCAAGGCTACATGGATACAGCAGCCCTCACCTTCATATTCCCAACTTTCGTGTGTTGAGAGCAACAATGGATGTGGTAGAGTTGAACACTCCTCTCATCACTCATGCTCTTCCCCTGCTTAGCTAGTGATGGAGCAAGGCTTAGTTGGTCCTTTCCCCTGATAACTCCAAAGAAGTTATTCTGGTTCTAAATCAGTGTTTGGTGTCAGTGATGGCCTGAGTGAGGGTGACTAAACAGAACCTTTACCTGGATAAGACAGAAGGTCAGTCAAAAGGCACAGGGATTCAATCTAAGGCATGGCACTTCCATTAGAGACTCAGGGTTGGCTCACCTGGTAGGCTCTTAACTTGCCAAATGAAACACTAATAAACTAAGCACCTCCAGACAAAGACTTGGCTAGTTAGTGCAAAGAAACTATGGAATCCAGCTTCACCAGCTGGATGTCTGGGTGCCTGCTTGTCTTCTCATCTTCACCATTGTCCTTTTTAACCTAAAGGGGAAGCATCCTATTGGTTTGGGCACCCATTGGGGATGAACAAAACTATTCCTTTTGTTTTGTCAATTTTGCTGAGATCCAAAGGCTTTCCCCCTCTCCTTTCTAGAGGCCTTTTGTTGGGAACAAAAAGGCCGACTGCAACTCCTTTGTTCAGCCACACACATGGCCCAAATGCAGTCTGTAAGGCTGTTCCCAGTAGAGTCTGCTTACGTTGCACCTTGTATGTTACCTAGCTGTTAAAGATGACAGGATGCTTGGGAAAAAGAGATAACAGTTCCAATTCAGCAGTGCCAATGCAGCTGAATAAGACACAGGGATTCAAAGCAGACTCGCTGAACCTTTTTCTTGGCCAGTATGGACAGATCTGACAGTTCAACATTGTCAAATCCACCTGTTTTTCAACTCTCACACCCCTTTTGTAACAATTATGAAGGTTTTAGGAATTTTTTTTAAGAAAGACAGGGAACTAAATGAAATTCAAGTGCAGGCTCCCTGACCTCTTCTTATCTAACAATAGTGCATAGTTCCTTTCTGTATTGTGCTCTTTGCTCCTATAATGATAACAGTAATTTGTTGACACTCCCTTAGGGTTAGAATTTGTAATTTAGGGAGTGGCCCCCACCAACACACTGGGAGGGCAAGTGCAAAGAGGGCCTACCATCCTGCTTGCAGTAAACCTTATGGAGGCTGCGGAGAATAAACCTTCCTGTATTGTGGTTTTGAACCATAGAACATCACAGACCCAATTTCAATTTCTCTTGTTCTTCAGTTCTGTTTTCATTATTTTCTGAAATTTTCACTTTTGAAGCTGTTTTCTCCTTCTTTGGATGAGCCAAAAACATTTTGTTGCTTGAAGCAAACTCGAATAGCATCCCTACCCCACTCTTCTTTCCATGTTCTTAAGAGAGACCAGTGGAGAGTTATACTTCTACGTCAGCACCAGGGTATTCTCTTCCATCCCCCAACTGTATGCTTTTAAAATAATAATAATAAAATAAATGTTCAAACTAGCTTAAAGCCAGAATGAAATGGAACAGGATTGGACTGACCATAATGACGGGACTCGCACAGGCTCTACAAATAAGTGTCAAAAATATTGGGATGTGAGGGATGCATATTAGAACAATACTACTGTATAGAAAGCAGACCCATCAGACACAAACACAGCCCTTGAATGTCTCCAAGACTGGCCAGAACAGTGCAGAATGGCAGAACAGCAGCCTGTGAGTAGAACAAGCCAAACCCAAATCACTTGTCTCATGGGTGGACTGTAGCCAAAAGCCACAAAACATCCACAAGCACCACGTTCCAGTTGGCTAGTTTAGTTTACTCTGAAGCTGCTATTCCAGGCCATATTGTTCTGTTCTGGCAGGTTTGAAGACATCCAGGGGTCACTAAACGGTCAAGTTGATGGGTTTGATTTTAAAATTATTGTTCTATGATGGTTACTTCATGTTCTTCCTCGTTCCAAGATTACGTTCATTTCATAATAATGTCGTTCGTGGTCACATGGTTTTGTCCCGGTTCTGTCCCTGTTTCCGTTTACCCACGGGCGTTATTGATGGTATCGTGATGACTGTTACTTCACGTCCTTGTTTCGTGACAACATCTGTACTTCCCTGCCTTCGTTCCCCCTTCTTTTTTGGGTCCGACCTTCCGTTTTTTGATATTTCAATTCTCCATAATTTTGCCTTTCATGCATTAAGCAGCAAAGTTTGAGGTTTTATGCCTTCTTCCCTCTCTACGATGCATTGTTTATGCCATTGGGATTGTACTGGAGAATGCAACTTTGCACTCCTGCCACTAGATGGAGAATGTGCACATTGCGTAATGAGCCTTACTTCATGGGCTCTCGTCCGGAAACAAGAACCGAGACAAGAGATTCCCGAGGTCAGGGAGAGGAATGGCTCATCACGCTTAAATCCCAGTTCAGGGGGCGTGGTTGGGACAAACTCCTGTTGCCACGCAATTCATACCAGCAGGACTGCGAAACACGATGAGAGGCACGTGACATAACTGTCCGAGTGCCCATGACTTCCCAATAGCTATGGAATCTGTTTTTATTGTCAAGGGCTTGCCATACTATTCCGTTCCATTTGTTCCACTTTGTTTGTTTCGTTCCAGTTTTTACCTAGTCCTGTAAAGGTGTTTCATATATTGTCACTAGAGATGAGCACAAACCTTGGTTCCAAGGATGTGCCGGTTTGTATGTGTGGCTATACAGGTGCCACACGTCTGCATCAGGAGCAGGAGCTTGCCTATCACACCTGGGTGGATGATCAGCCAAGAAGATGGGTGCAGGGAAGGGCCATGCTCCTGCCAAAGACTGGCCAAAAGGAGGAGAGGAGCGCGCAACAACTGTTGAGTGGGGGATCCAGCTGGGAGGGGAATGGGCACGCACCTGTGGTACCATGTGTACGAAACACCACAGACCTTCGGGGGCACCCCTAAAGTGTTCTCTAATTGCGACTTCCCCTTTATCTCTGCAGAATAATTTCTAAACACACTCTGGTTTGATTCGAGAAGGGAACTTTCATAAGGCAATTCTAAAAGCAAACAGGTAGAATATAAAGACTTTTTAGGCATATGTACTGCCAGGCATCCCTCCTCCTGTGACACAGTGGCAACTTGCAAGGTCTTTTTGTGACACACCACCTTGGACTACTGTTGCTTCCCACCATCGTCAGATCCCCCTGTCTTTGGCAGAATATGAAAGAACTTGGCCTATGTTTGGAAATGCTTCATATCAGGAAAGAAATGCATATGTGAAAAGGTAAAGAGAAAGAAGCTTCTCTTGATCTAGGTACCACTTGAGCTTTGAAAACTCCATCAAGAGGATACAAAGGAAACAACTAGTAGACAATGAGTCTGATCCGATAGAAGTTGCATGCAGCAAAATTAGGATTCATTGTGTCTTGGAGATCCCTTGTTTTTGTTCTCAGCAGTTTATCGAAAAACAAGTGCTTTCTGTGTCCACTTGACATTGCACAAGAGGCAAAGTTAAGAATTTTTTTTGAAAACAATATAGTAAGAGTTAGTTGTTAATTTTTTTAAAGCAATGAATTAATCCTTACTCATGTTGGGGTGTTTTTGTGTGTGTGTGTGTGTGTGTGTGCTAGCATTACTTTGTGGCTGTCTTGTTCTGCTATTCTCCTCTCCTTTCCATCTAACTCCAAAGCAGCTCTTTCAGTCCTAGACTGGTATCTGATATTGGTAATAGACCAGATGTGGCGGACAAGCTGGAACGTAATCTAAACAGGCTTCAGCAGTGCCAAGGAGTGTGTTTAAGCCTAGTCCACCAGCTGCCTCTGTTCCTCAAAATGTCTGGCTTGGGTTCAGTGAGTCATGCCATAGTTACATCCCACTTGGATTACTACAACACACTCTACATGGGACTGCTTTTGAAGAGCGTCCAGAAACCTGGTTCAGAACGTTGCAGCCAGATTGCGGACTGGCACCGGTCATAGGGAACACATGAGTTCATTTTTACAACTGCTTTGCCGGCTGCCAGTTCATTTCCACACCATTTCTGGCCCAGATAATATCAACTCATAGGAGACTTGCTTGCCTTTAAAGACCTTCTGGAGAGGTCTTTCTCTCAGTCCTACCACCCTCAACATCTCATTTGGTGAGGACATACAAGAGGCTCCCCTCAGTGGCTATGGACTGGCTGGTTGGCTCCTTCCCTATTATCCTTCCAGTGGCAGTCAAAAATCTTCCTTTTCAGGCAGTTTTTTTAACTGAGTGCTATTATAGGATATGTATCTGAATCTATAGACAGGTATCTGATTATCTTACATGTGCTTTTTATGATAGTTTTTTAATATTATCCATTTAGCTGTTTTAAAATATTGTACTGTATATCAGCCTGTTTTAAAATATATATTATATTGCTTTAACAAATTGTGAGCTGCCTTGGGACCTTACCTTGGTAGAAAAGGGGAACATAAAGAAATTAAATATATATGGAATATTTTTAAATAAACACAAATATATTTTTAAAAACCCAATTTAGCTGAAAACTGCTTCTCTTCAAAGCAAGCCCAAGCAATATTTTTTTAAAAAAGAAGAAACAATTACTTCTCATGCTCTCCGAAAGATCATACAGGTAGTTATATTATAAAGTGGTTACATTGCAAAAAACAAAAAACAAAAAAACCCCTCCTGTTTAATCTGACATCTGCCTCTTTTGAATTGTTGCAAAAATGGGTGAATACACAATGCATGTGTAAGAGTAAATTAATTTGAGGGAGAAGTGTGTATTTTGGAACAGCAATGAGTTTTTTTAACACCTCCACCCAAGGTCCGCAGATGTGGAACTGGAATCGACTTCTTGAAATTGAACTCCCCCACATGAACACCACCTCCTGTGTCAATCAGCAACTTGCCCTGGCTATTGTGGTGTTAAAAGTGGGGAAGGTGGGTGGGAGAGAAGCCAAGCCAGTAATCAGCTCCCAGCAGCCCCCCCAAGCCCCCGGTCACTGGCTTGCCCACCCAAATCTTCTTCCAGGGTGAGGGGACGGATAAGTTTATTACTAATATTATTATTTATTCAATTTATGTCCTGCCCCTCTGGCAGAAAGCCATTCTGGGCAGTTTACAACAAGATCACCCCAAGGAGGTGCCTCTTCACCAAGCCCATGGGGGGGGGGGACCCTGGAACTAGTGAATAGAAGGCAGGCAGGCAGGCAAAACGCCTCCATTGCTACCCCTCTCTTTCCTCCTCCAGCCATCTCATTTGAACTCATGGCTCTTCACCCTGGCATGCATTTTATCTGTGCCTTTGCAATGTGTTTCATCCAAGCGGTTGCCACCGGGCTCTCCTGTGCACATCAGCGTTCACAGATGTCGCTGTGCATGCAAAGGCTGCTCTATTGCACTTCTATTGCACTTGCCTCCTCTGGGCACACTTACCCACTGGGTGTCTACACATATATGTTGGCCTGCCTGCCTATCTCTCTAAATCCCAGTCATGGGTTAGAGAAAAAGCAAATGTGTCTGGCAAGGGTGCCCCGTCAAAAACCACAGATTAAGTGTTTGTTTTTAAGGAACAGAAATTGCAATTCGATTCTGCCTGTTCTCCAAAAAAATGGCAAAACCCGAGAAATTGCTTTCTTTTTAAAATTCAGCAGGATGCAGCTTCGTTTTTAAAACTGCAAAACATTCTGAAGCGAATGCAATGATCAAAATGTGTGATTGCCTGAATGAGAAAGTGCATTCTCATTGCAGGCGAGCCCCGCGAGATCCCTCACTTACAGGCAAGCGTGAGGGGAGTACGGCTGACTTTTTCTTGGCAATTATTTCTGTTACTTACACAGATCTCCTCAGGGCAAAATGAGTGTCTTTCCCCTCTGAGGGGAGAGCATAGGCAAGCCTTATCCAGCTGTCATCTAAATGAGTGGAGCCCACAAACTTTGAGAGGAGGCCACCACTGTCTCTTTGATTAAGCAAACAAAAGAGCGGGAAACTGTTGTGCATCAGGAGCCCTTTTAGCAGAGCCAGAAGCCCCCAAATTTGGCTTTTGGCTCAAACTGAGTTGGCAGTTGCGATACAAGGGCCTTCCTATCTTCAGACAGGCTCTTTCCCTCATACAGTGACAATGTGGGCAGGCACATGGAACCTCCCCATGCTTAGATGATGGAGGAAGGGGGGGGGGTGCAACAAGCACAGAATGATTGGCTTTGTAAAAAAGAACACAATCCCTACTGCTCTCTCTCTCTCTCTCTCTCTCTCTCTCTCACACACACACACACACACACACACACACACACACACACACACACAC
>JAHTLZ010000010.1:1515583-1564178 GCA_023846285.1 Phrynocephalus versicolor
CACACACACACACACACACACACACACACACACACACACACACACACACACACACTGCTTGATGCTTCTGATCTTTGAAAGCCCATACAACTATGCAGCAGCCAATGGTAAATTGTGCAGCTTGTGTTAAACATTTTACACAAAAGTCATTGCCCTCCCACCCTGGAATAAAGAGGCAAGACAGAAGTGCTGGGCTAACTCAGGCCACACTTTATTTAATTTCAAATAAAATTAGGAGGGGGCTGAAGTAGTGCGGGGTGATGGTTGGGCCAGTAAGGTCACCCAAGACCTCCCCCATGGTGATGCATCATAACTGGCTGAGCCCTTTACCCCCCCCCCCAATTCATCGGCCCCAAAGACAGTTGTCAGGGGCTGCTAAAATGTCAGCAACACCCTCTGGGTGGTCAGGCACCATTGATTGGCAGCCCTTAACCCGGAGAGGATTCCCAGCACATCCTTTCCACAATACTGGATCTCATGATCTGCAGTATCATAAAGTTGCATGGGCTAGAAAGACGTTTTTAGCATGGTCTCACCAGCATCCTGGCCTCTGCACTACCCGCCAGTGTGACCAACTGTGCTCCATCTGGTATGCTGCCCGTAATCTTAGCCCTAATTTGTTTCCTATTGGAAAATCTCTCAGCCACTATGGTATAGGCAAAAAAAGCTATCGTTGTCTCTGAGCCAATTTGGAGATGAAGACAACCCCCCTCCTATCTGGCCCCTGAAGGCGACCAGGTACAACTCACACTGGTTAAAAGGAGGGTGGGTGGGATGCAAGCCTTGGAAGATGCCGAAACCTGGAAGGGGGCAGGCTTATATAGCCCTCCCCCTCCCCCTCTCCTCGAGATTTTGGAGGGTCTTCTGCTCTTTCCGGTGTGGAGGCAAAGCTGCCCTGCCCTCTGAAGAAGCCTCGGTGGCATAATGGTACATTCTTGTTCTCTCCTTGTTCTCTGCACACCCTTCTGTAGGGAGAGCAGAATAATTCTACAGTTTCTCATCCTTGCATGCAGACACAAGATTTACCTCATTCCTTCCCCTATTATGTTTAATCCCCCCCAAACACCTTAAGCACCACTGTTTCAGGGGAATAGTCTATCATTTCCCCGTCTTGGCTCCAAACATCCAAAAAACTTTGCATCCAAATTTCTTAAGACCAAGCTGTGTTACGAGATCTCCCTCTGTTAATTTCCCCACCTTTCACGAAACCTGGGCTACAGACTGAAAATTGCTCTCTTACCTGAACAACTGAATATGGGAGGCTTCACTTCACTTCAGCACATCAGCATGTTGGGAGTTTTACTGTCAAAATACAATATAGCATACGTAACTGGAAGTGTTTCTAAAAATGTGATTTTGGCCAACAGGCATCCAGATCTTTGGAAAAAGGTTCCAGTCTGGCAAGATTACTCTCCATATTTTTTTTCCAGCTGTGGGTTGGATCACTCATTTGGGTATTATCAGTTTGTGTTTTCTTTTACGATGAGTTTTATTATGGCCTACCTGCTCCTCAGCCATAAACCCCTTAAATTACTATTGCTGCTGCTATATACCTTTGTACAGTTCCCCTTATGCCTTTAAAGTGCATCTTAATTTCAGAAAGCAGCCAGCATTTATTGCAGACAACTTAAAACCCTTTCCTTACAGGGCACATTTCTGAAATATCAGCAAGCCCTGGCTGTTTTTACTCATCTGTTGTTCTGGTCATTGGTCAAGTTTGTCTCCCACACTGTAATGTTCCTATAGAGTTTGCTTATAATTTTACATTCTTAGATCCTCTTGTTTTAACTTAAGCAATGGTAAAAAAAAAAACCTCTTTGAGGCATCGGCTTGATCTTCTGTCCTTTTTCTGCTAGATAAGAGAGTGAACATTTGACATAAGCAACAAGAAGTCACCTAAGAATGCAAACTGGATTGGATAATGATAAATGATAATGAGCAGGCACACACCTTTTTCATATTTTCCTCACCCATTCAATGTTATGTGTTTTGGGTCATGTTTGTGCAACTTGGGTGTCAGCTATTTTCTTGATTGGAGAAAGCTCTTTCTGATGGAGGCTATCATTATGTGATGAGATAAAAAGACATGTGAACATATGTGCAGGCAGCGTAACTTTGCTATTTTAACCCTCTGATCATTCTGTTCTTTCGCTGCCTGCTACTTTGTCTGTTTGTTAAAAGTTCTGAATAAATTTATTACCCACCCTGTGTTCTCCTACTCGTTCTGGGGCCCCACTGCACGGATGCACTTGAGGGGTTCTACATTACTGTGACAATGGTGTCCCTGTTTTTTTGTTTTTGTTTTGTACTTTACTGTGTTACACCCAATTGTACCTCAACACATCATTTTTGGTGCTTTGTGAAGTTAGAGAAGCATATTGTACTAATAAAACTAAGCCAAAGTTATGGCACGTACCATATGTTTCTCCCACCAGAGTCTCTTCTTTCAGATTCAGAACCCAGGGCTCATGCTTTATTTATAGCCTCTGTTGCTTCAGGATCTTAATAATTATTTTTCACTAATGTAAACACCTTTTGAATTTGTTTCTTAGGCAAGATGTATCCATTCCTCTCTTTTATTACCATTTGGGGAAAAATATGCACCATGTTTATTCAGAGAAGAAGAGGTTGAGAATGCACAGCAAGGTCAGGTCGACGTTCATATTCTGAATGATATATTGGACAGAGTGGATTAGGCCATCTTCTTTCATAGTTTCTTTGCAATTTTTGGAAGCAATACTCAGTCAATTGATCAACCCTGGCAAAGTAAGGGTGAAACTACAGTAAGACCCCTTCCCCTCCCCCAGTAACTGCAGGGTATTGGTTCCGGACCATCCTGTGGATAACAAAGTCCGCAGATAAGAGTGAATTGTGGTCGCTAAAAGATCTTTTAAAAAGTGATGAATGTCTGTGACTGACAATGCTATCAGGATTCACAGGCACACAATTGCACAGAAGCTATTGAATACCAAGACACTGCTTAAGTAGGTACCCCATGGAAAGCCAGTGCTGTACCATGGGGGAGCAGCCTTTCCACTAAATTCTGGAGCTAGAGAGGTTCCCCTCCTTCCCCGAAAACTTCCACCTTCTGTCTGCTTGGCCGGGACTCAAACGGCCAGATTTTGATAAGTCATATATATGCCTGATTGTATCTACAGAGTTTTTTCCTTTTAGATAAATAGCAGGCTTGGAGCATCTTGGAAAATATTTCTCCCAGGTCAAATGTCTAATTCGAGATGAGGTGGGATGCATACATGTGTAAAATACAAATAGTTTCATGGTGGGGACCTGAATTTATACTGAAATAGCAATATGATGCTCTGAGTTGAGCAACTTCCTGTCCTGATATCAAGAAATAGGGATGGACACACACAAAAATGAATTTTGTTTCATTTTAGCTCGTTTTGTTCCATTTCAAATTATTTTTTTAGAAAAGTTACCAAACGAAACACTTAAAAATGGCTCCCCTCGGTCCTAGAGACACCAAATTTGGACCCAGGGGAGCCATTTTACATAGTAACAAAACGGTTCATTTAAAACAAAAAGTTGCCATTTTGTTTCATTTTGTTACAAAACACTGCCTTACAAAATGATTTGTAACTTTATAAAATGATTTGTAAGTGTACGCAACGATGAAACAGTGTTTCATATCCCTATCAAGGAATAATGCTTTACTGTTGGTTGAGTGCATTAATTCCACTAACGTTCCCCTCTTGCCCTTCCAGTCCCTTGTATTTCACTCTTTTTAGCTGCTGACCTCTGGTGACCCATCTTGAGTTTCCTGGTGCTCTTTTCAGGTTAGTTGCCGTATTGTGTACTGAACCACTTAAGCTGGCAATAATCTGTGGAGCAGCAAATCCTTCAAATCTAACCCCCCCACACACTTTAGTTTCATAGCTTTAGTGCCTCTGGTTGCTCCATTTCTCTCTCTTCCCCTCCCCCCCTTGCTTCTCTTCATTTGTAGGACAGTAAAATATGATATGCAGGTGGAGAGTGGGGGAAGATGGGATGGAGGCAGAGAGAGAGAGAGAGAGAGAGAGAGAGAGAGAGAGAGAATTCCTATTACAGAGACATGCTCCTATTTCTCTGTGAAGGTGAAGATAGCAAATTTCCCGGGGAAATTGAGGACATGAACTTTTGCCAAAGCGAATATTTCCAGAATCACAAGGAGAATAAAGATAAAGGAGAAGAAGGAGAGAAAGAGATTGAAGGTCAGACCCATCAAGCTTTTCAGAGCATGTTGAGGGGAGAGAGATTAGCAACAGCAATATTGAACTTTTCTGGAGAGACAAGATTTAGATGCTTTAATTGAAACATCGGCCTTTGCCTGACACTCGGAGCATCGAAATCCTTCTTGTTGAAACGTGTGACAACAATGGGTGGAATGATTCAGGCAGTGGTGACAGCAGTGAAGCTTTTGAATTATTTTCTTGTTCCATCTCTACTTGAGCTACGTTTTCAAGTGCAATGGGGGAATGCAAGTGCTTCTAAACTGTGCAGTATATATGCCTGTTCCTTCCATAATGGGCTTGAGTCCTTCTCTGCCTGATAAACTATGTAACATATTGTCCAGAAACCTATTGGTCCAAAGGATTGAAAATTAGACTTTTAAGCAGAAATGGCAAAGATGTCCTAAAGATGCCTGCTAAATAACCCGTTCCGCCAAATTTCTAGGAAGAGAAAAAGACTGTTCTTTCCAATGATCTCCTAGAAGATATTTATAAATATAAACAAAGAGTAATAATTGTGCCAATTACCTTTCCATTTCTGTCCGTCTAGCTGGTTTTCTGACTAGATAGTGCTGTGGTATCTAAAATCAGTTTAGTTGTCTTATAAGGAAAATACAAGTTCTTTCATTCATTTTTTTCTCCAATGTAACACAAGGGATCTCCCGGGTTAAATGTTTGGCCTAGTACAGTGGTTCTCAACCTGTGGGTCCCCAGATGTTCCTGGACTGCAACTCCTAGAAATCCCAGCCAGCTCAGCTAGTGATGAAGACTTCTGGGAGTTGCAGTCCAGGAACATCTGGGGACCCACAGGTTGAGAACCACTGGCCTAGTAGATGATCATGAAAATGCTTTCAGAAGATGATTTGCTGGTTAAAAGTAGACCAGCTTTTCTGTTATGCAGAGCAAATTGTCAGCCTCGTAGTGCTGATTTTGGATGTCACATAAGTTAGTTATTAAAATGGTTATTGTTGGGTGTTTTTATTGCCCAGAAGAGGAACCTGTGGAATGTTCTGTGCCTGTTGTCAGAGTAATTGGTAAGATGGCTTTGTGACCTAAGGAGGTGAATGGCTTTTGATGTTGCACTTCAGGCAGGAAAAAATTTCTTTAAAGAACAAGTAATTTACAAGTTCTGGGAGCTGAAAAAAGATTCTGCTGTGACAGCCTCACACAATCAGCCCTTACAGATTTCCCATTTCATACAGGTTATTTCCAGCTATAGTTACTGCCCTTTATGGAGCTGCAAGACTCTATAGCAAGTTTGTCTAGATAGACAGATTATTCACTGATATTTATACCTCCCTGGCTACCTCTTAAAATGGATACTTAACCATTCCACCCTCCTCTTTCACATGAGGAAAGTTTCTAGGAAGAAGAAAATATTTGCTTCAAAATTAAGCCATAGCCTACATACAAAGTTATGGAAATTAAATGGTTATACTAACCAATTACGTAATTGGAATTTTAACATTCCTTAATTAGGTTGTGGCCCTAGACACAGGCTGCTGAACTGTTGTACTGAGAGGCTATAAGATGGAAGTTATTTTTCAAGCTTTATGAAAAAAAGACAGTAACATCGGCTTGCTTGTCTGTCTTGTCCACTTATCTGGAAATAATCCCCATTGAATGCATGAGGCTTATTACTTTTGAGTGGTTAGATATGGAGCTTAATTGGTGCACACCAATTAAAAGTAGGGCAAAACCCTATTTTTGTTTTTTGTTTTTACTAGTTGAAAGTTTCAGTTGTGCAAACATAAAAAAACCTGAAGGAAGAGGGGGGGAAATATTGGTTTATGTATACTTTTATAAATGCTTAAAGCTGTTAAGTATGCGGTAGTGCATAGAGCATGAAATATATAAATTGTATAATAAAGATTTCTTCCTCCCCAGGGAAGTTAAGAAAACCTACCTAGAGGTCTGAGATTAAAATGTGATCTGTAAAATGTCAACGAAAGGCATTCACATGACAAGAAATAATGCCCCTTTCATACTAAAAGTGCTTTTTTCTTTTGCTTTGACAAGAATGAAAGTGACTCCTGGATGCATAGGCTATGAAACAGACCTGCAGGTTTCAAGTAAAATAAGCAAGCATGCAAACAAACACATACTTGTGAAAAAAACATGGAACATTAGAACATTGAAATCTATGCCAATAAGGATAAAATAAAAAACGAGTTAGTTTGGAGATGGTACTGAAGTCCAGTGAAATAAGATAAAATAAATGCCAATTATTATACAATATAGTTGGCTGGAGAGCTCAGGGTCTTAGGTTTCTGGCTGCAGAGCCAAAGGTTGGGAGTTCGATCCCCCCACTGGGTGTCCCTGGAGAATAGCCAGCCAGGTGTGTAGCCTTGGGTAAGCTGTGTACAGTCCTAGGATGCCACAAGAAGAAGGAAATGAGAATTCACTCCTTTGTTCCTTTGTTCCTTTGTTCCTTTGTTCCTTTGTTCCTTTGTTCCTTTGTTCCTTCGTTTGTTCGTTTGTTTGTCACTTCCTTCGTTCGTTCCTTCCTTCCTTCCTTCCTTCCTTCCACATTTACTGTCTGGAGCAAGCAAGGCTTTATTTCAGAAAATATAAAAACAAGCAGATAGAATGCAGAGAAAATGCAATGATGTTTACACATATCATAACACATATCACAAGACAATTCTAAATGCATTTAGGGTTGTCAGAAATCTGAGCACACTAATGGTGGTATCTCAGAAGTTCTGAGAACCCCTAATTGACTGTCAAAGACCCTTTTATACCCTTCCACCACACCCAGTTTCTAGAGACTTCCGAAGTAGTTCTGCTTTTTCACATACATTATTTTTTTTGTTTTAAGAATTTTATTGGGTTATTAAGGGAGGAACAAAAGGAGAGGGTATGGGGGAGAGGAAGAAAGGGGGGGATACAGTTTTAAAATTTACATTGAGTATATCAAGCAAAGTAAAAATAGTAATTTAACATATTGATAAAGTTGCCAAATGTTATCACAGTGCTAATAAATTTGTTACTTCTTGCCATCTTTTCCGAGAGATCTCATCATAGTCTCCCTTTAGATAGCCGGAGAGTCTGTCGATTTCGATACATTCTCTTATCTTTTCGTGAAGATTCTTCTCTGTTGGCGTGTTTGGTTGTTTTCAGAATTTCGCATACAGTATCCTTGCAGCAACAATTACATGGTGGAGTACATATCTCTGATCATAAGAAATATTTATATCTACTATATTTAATAAGAATAGTTCTGGTCTAAACTCTATCTTAATTTTCAGAGATCTTTCTAAAAAAAGTTTTACCATTTTCCAATATGCCTTTGCCTCTTTACAAGTCCACCACATATGGTAAAAGGTACCACAGTCATATTTACATTTCCAACATTTAGGTGAGCAATTATACATCTTAGATAAACGGTGTGGTGCGAAATGCCATCTATAAAACATCTTATAGCAGTTTTCCTTAAACGAAATAGATTTAAAGATTTTAACTGTATTCCACAAAGAGTCCCATTTATTTAGATGAATAGTGTAGCCTAAGTTTTCTGCCCATCTTATCATAGTGTCTTTAACCAGTGTATCAGTCATTTTTTCATTTAACAGTATACTGTAAAATTTGCTAAGAAGCTTGGAATCACCAGAGGAAAGTATTTTATCAAATGGAGTATCAGTAGTCATAAAACCGCCCTCTTTGGAAAGCTCTTTGAAGTGTGAATATATTTGTTGATACTTCCACCAGTCTAGATTGTAACCTTCTGATACTAATTTCCCTAATGGTTTCAATGAGAGGTCGGCATTCAGAAGGTGTCTATAAGTTATAACATTTGAGATTTCACTTGCCTGGGAGCTATAAATTGCTCCCAGCGGAGATAACCACAAAGGTACTTTGAGGTAAAATTGTTTTTTAATCGATAACCGTATTTTAACTAAGGCATTCCTTTTCCAGATCTGAAATGATCTTAAAGTTTGGTAATATAGGCAGAGATTGAAATAAGAAAAGCAGTTTAGGTAAGACATTCATTTTGACTGCAGCAATTCTGCCCATTAAGGATAGCTGAAGTCTTGACCAAGTTTCGAAATCAGCTTTGATTGTTTTTATAACATTAACATAATTGTCTTTGAATAAAGAGTTACATCGGTTAGATACAGTAATACCCAGGTATTTTACCTTATTAGCATGTTGAAAACCAGATTGATTTACCAGTTTTTCAGTCATGGATGGAGTAATATTTTTAGTTAGTAACAATGTTTTTTCTCTATTTACCTTTAATCCGGAAATTTTAGAATATGCCTCCAAAATCTTTAGGAGTTCTAAGGAGGAAGTCTGGGGGTTCTCCATGATTACCATCAAGTTGTCTGCAAAGGCTTGTACCTTGTAAACTTCTCCCTTGCTTTGTAGGCCTTGGATACCAGAATTTTCCCTTATAACATGAAGAAGAACTTCCAGAGTTAATATAAACAAGAGGAGGGAGAGAGGACATCCTTGCCTGGTACCTTTGTATATACTAACTTTGTCTGTAAGGTGGTATTAAGATACATTAATAGCATTCTGTAGTCTCTTCTTTCCAGTTTCGGCATAACCTGTAACCTTTATTTAAGGCCGTATAAGAGCTATTGTCTGTATGTGACATCCTGTTTAAGGTCTCTCCGCCAGCTGAGATTAGGCAGGCGGAGTCGTTGCAGCCTTTAGAAGGGCCTTAAAGACCTGGCTCTTCAGGCAATGCTTTGGGGACCTCTGAGCACATTGTGGCTTTTTTTCCTCCCCTTGCTGGATCTTACCCTTGATGGGGTGGCGTGAGGTCTATTTTTCTCTTGGGGCCTCATTGGTGTTGTCATTTTATATGAATGTGTATTTTATTATGCTTGTATTTTTAATGATTTCTTGTGTTGTTTTTGTATTGGGGTTTGATTGTTGGGTAGTTCAATTGATGTGCTGTACACTGCCCAGAGTTCCCTATGGGAAAATTGGGTGGTTAATAAGTATAAATAATAAGTAATAAATAATAATAGTCTCCCTATTTATGTATTAGGATTTCTGGACAGTGCACAGCTTGTGGCATTTTTACATTCTGTGCAAGATATTTCCCAACACAGGATTTGAAGCTCAAAAATAGGAACCTCCTTGCAAAAATTGTCACAGTCAACGCTCTTATACATTTAATATACTGTAAATAAAAATAATGCTTTTATGGACAAATTACGACTTCACATTATCATCCTGCTGGTCTCACCAAATGTACAAGTGTTGCAGTTAGAGATGGGCACGAATTTAAAAAAATGGCGTTTCGTTTGTAGTTTGTCATTTAGGGGGTCCGTTTTGGTTCATTTCCGTTTTTCGGGAATTTTTGCAAAAAAATTGTTTTCATTTTTGTTCATTTTGTTACCATTTCATTACCATTTATTTCAATTTTTGTGATTTTTTTTTTAGCATTTAAAGCAGATCACTTGTATTGCCGTAACAAAAACGAAACGCACGACAACATTTCCGGTGTTTCTGTTCGTTTTGTTTCATTTTAGAGACAAAATTCGTTTGTCGGTTCGTTGCGTAATGAAACAAACAAAAAAAAAAAAACCAGAAACAGTTTCTTGCCCATCTCTAGTTGCAGTTGTCTGAATGGTGAATTTCATGGAGAAAACACGCCTTTGCAAAACCATAAAGCTTGCATTCCTATAAAAGATGAAGTATTAATGGACTGATTTTGTACTTGAAAATAAAAAAAGATACAGCGAGTACTTAAAAATCAAAAATAGGGAGAGGGGAAGGAGAAAGAGCAGTAATAGAAAATGAGGATAATTTCTAACTGCTTCTGTTAGAAAATGTTAATTGCATGTGTATTTGTTGGTGCGTCTCTAAAGGAATGCAGGAAAATGGAAATGAACATTATTAATCATTTCAGGTTCTGTCTAAAGCTCTGTTACACTTTACTCTCTTTTCTCAAGGAATTTTACTTGATTATGAGTGGCTGAATTGAGGCCAAATATTGGAAGGTGGCTTTGTCTGACCAAAGGGTTCATTAAAGGCTGGCCACCAACTTTGAGACGTGATTGCTGCTGTAATTCTTTAGAAGAAAAACCACTTCAGATTGTTTGCATCCCCAGCTCCACCACTGAAGTTGAGGGTGGACACTCTAGCAATTGACAGCATTCCCATGAGAACTTCATGGGGATGCTTTCGATTGCTAGAGTGCCACTGTCCACCCAAGCCGTCTGAATCCTTTTCAAGATCTTGGGATGTTTTGCAACTCAGATGTCACAGAATTGAAGAAAGGTGTGCAGGTGTCAAAAGTCATAGCCAAGTGATCCAGTATGTGGGGAAAATAGTGTATATCACTTAAATCAGAGAGGGAGGTGAACAACGACAGTTATATTCACAAGCTGGGCAGAAGAATGTCTTCATTAACAAAATGGTTGATATTTACTAGGCAATGACTGAAATCCTATTGCTTTATTATGTAAAAGGAATGCAATTCTGTCATTCCTAGGCAACCATTAAGAAGACTACAGAGGAACGACACAACATCAACATTGACCATGAGGAAGCTGAAATA
Source organism: Phrynocephalus versicolor (assembly GCA_023846285.1). NCBI lineage: Eukaryota > Metazoa > Chordata > Lepidosauria > Squamata > Agamidae > Phrynocephalus > Phrynocephalus versicolor. Next base: position 1,526,333 of record JAHTLZ010000010.1, read on the forward strand.
GTGAAAGATTTTGTGTATCTTGGTCCAATAACCAATTCAAGTGAACACTGCAGCCAAGGAATTGGAAGATGCCCCAGATTCAGAAGGGCAGCAATAAAGGAACAATCATCACGTTTAAAGATGCCAAGACCAAGATCATGCACAGTCTTGTCTTTCTGACCACCATGAATGGGTGTGAAAGCTGGCGAGTTAAGAAAGCTGACGAGAGGGGGGGGGAATGACACATCTGAAATGAGGTGCTGGATGACAGCTTTGTGGATACCCTGGCTTGCCAGAAAGACAAACAAGTGGGTCCGAGATCAAATCTCTAGGGGCAAAAAAATGATGAAACTGAGGATGCCCTACCTTCAACACACCAGGAGAAGGTGTCTTCTAGGCAAAGCAGCTTGTAGTCTGAGTGGAGCAGGAGTATTCACCCTATGAGTTGTCCCCTTTCTCAGGCCATGAGGTACCCCTGTTTCCAGGTAAAGATGTCTGACTCGGATGTTATTTGGGCTGGGCTGCCTCTTTGAAGAGCAACACTGGCCACGTCGTCTCAGAGCATGAAGGGGCGATGTGGGGCAAGGGGTGCTGGGATGTCTGGTAAAATTGATGGGGGGGCATTCCACTTTGTTTTATGGAGGTACTTGGGCTGTTCTTGCACTTCTATGCACTCTTCTTGAATCTAGACATTAGGGGGAGCCTACTTGTCCTTCAGGAGAGCTCTCATGTCAGTGGTTCTGACGCATCCAACGAGACATAGCTATGAGCCCAGCAGGAAGGAAAAGAGACAGATGCACTGTTATCTATTTCTTCTTGCTGTTTCCTTTGCCTTCCCATGCAAAATGATGAGAGGAGACATAATTATGGGTATAAACTGGGCCACACTTTATTAACAGACAACATCATATCAACGGACAACTTAAAGAGTGGCCTGGCATCAGGCGTAGTGTGGGTTGGAACCCCAGGGTCTCCTGGGACCCCTCCAACCTGGCAGCATAGGGTGAGTTAGTGCCCCTAGGTGGTGCAGTCACCTGACTGCACCTACTGGGTGGGCAAATGCATGTAACACCCCCCGGACTGAACGGTATCACAATGGGATTGTCCCAGCCCGGGGAGGCCTCCCCGCGCATCCTCCTCCAGGCACTGTAATCTCACGATCTGCAGTGCTGGGGGTGGGGATTGGATGCCCAGGAACAGATGTTAGATTCCAGACTCACCAGCTGCCTTTTCTCCACTTCTGCCACCAGTGTGACCATTTAACAAGTGACTTTAACTAAAGCCCTTTCCAGTACCAGTATGGGATAGGCGAAAAATCCCCGTGCCCATCAGCCAATTTTGAGTGCGGGTCAAAAATTCCTATCTGGCCCCCGAAGGCAACCAGTTGAACTCACACTAGTACTTCAACTGGTGGGCGGGTGGGGAATGCAAAAGGCGGTGGAGGGAGGAGGAGCGCCCCTTATATAGGCACTCCTCCCATCCCATCCAGATGTGAAAACGCATCGGGTCCTCTCGCGCATTCGCACGAGAGGGCAAAACAGCCCCACGCGCCAGAGAATCCGGCTGTGGGGCCGACATTTGTTTTCACTTTGTTCTATCAATGGGAGGAACATAAGTATGCCATCTTCTGGGCTGGTTTAGTTCCCCTTCCAAGTTGAGGTCATGGTTACAGGCTAAGAGGACTTTGAATTCAGAAGCCATAGTCCCCACCATGCTGTTCACTCCAGTCCAGACCTTGGAAATCATCATAATCATCATCACCATCACCATCACCATCACCACCACCACCACCACCACCACCACTGCACAGCTGGAAGGTGCACTGTGAATCACTGAATCCAGCCCCTGTCAAGGAGGCACAGTGGGTAATTACTACTGAGCTAACCTAAGCCAGAAGCAATATCATTACTTTTAATTAGTTCATTTTTGGGTAATGAGGATGCAACAAAGTTACATTTCCTCACCCTTGAAATGACAGGGCTGTTCCTGCTCTGAGCAGGAGGTACCTCACTGCCAAATTACCAGGTGAGTCTCACACCCGGACAATAGGTACAAAATTAAATAGATTTGGTTATAGCATAATGTTTTTGTTTGCAGTAATACTGAAATTGTGTTACTTCATCAGTAGAATAAACTGGTTTAAATGATGGCATCATGGCAGGAACAAAAGTCTCATATTTTGTAGTCTTTAGACTTTTCTCAATTTCTCTGAGACACAGTCTGCAGATGAGTATAATAATTAATAAAAGTGTGCTATTTAATTGTTTTAAAATGTCATTTTTATATTTTGCAATTGCTTCAATGTGTTTTGAAAGCATTTTGTAATCCTCCTTGAGACCCCTCTGCAGCAAGAAAGGTGCTTTTTAATTTAAACCAATCAATTATTTAATCAGTGCAACATCAGGTCTCCAAAAAAGGGGTAACATTCCTTTACTCCCACTTCAGAAGTGTTATAGCAATGTTAAGTGGTTCATTTCTTCCTCCAAGCCAGGGAAAAGGCAATAGTCATTCTCTTTAGGTCTGACTTTTGAAGAATAAATGATTTTAACAGAATAGTAAGTGATAAACAATTTAATTATTACCCTTTTTGTCAAATTTGTTGCCAAACATTCATAATTACACTAAGAAAGTGTCTGGGCTGAAAAATCCAAAAAGTTGCAACTGCTAAACAAATGGACTTCTGGGTCTTTTACAGCGTCTAATTAAAGTTTTTTTATGGACACGTTCGTCTGAAAATGGATTAAAAGGGTGATCTATGGAGCTGCCCTGGCACCACCCATGGAAAGGGCCAAAGGCTGAGTATTTGTTGAACAACAATGGCCTATAAAAGCTGTTTCTACACAGACAGGCTTTACTAATTACACCGTTCAATGAATTTAAATGCCATTTCGGCAGTGAAGTCGCATGTACCTTAAATGGATAAATCAGCTTTCTCATTATTTGCAAACACTGTGAATGACTGTGGGGAGGGGGAGAAAATAAATGCATGGAAGGCAACTCCTTGACATCCTTGTCAATACGCATGTTTGGAAGTGACAGCATGAAAAATTGTAGCAACAACATAAAAAAACGAACGAACAACAACCCGAAAATCCTCGAGGCTTGGAGAAAACATAGACGTGAAGAGAGTAGAAGCTGCATATCATGTCTGTGATATATGAATTCCTCTAGTCATGAGGAGAAGATCAGAGGTTGTCATACATAGTTTTCCCTTCAACCATCACCAGTCAGGGTAATTAGCACACAATGAAAAGTGTTGGAATAAATTGGCAGGGTGGGGGAGGGGGAAGGAGAGAAGGAAAGAAAAAGCAAACTTCCTTAGAATACCCGTTTCTCCGCAAGAGCGTTATGGTGGGAGAAGGCAATCTGGTCAGTTTGAACAGCCAATGTGCATGAAGTTGTGAAGTGCAATATAATAATTAAATGAAGTTATTTCCACCTTGCACCTCCTTCTTCCCTCCTTTACCACCAGATGCAACATCACGGGAGAGAGCTTCACCAGCATATATGCATGCTAATTTGGAAACTTTTAGCTTCTTCCAAAATCCGGAAGAAGCTGTTTATTCCAGATATGCACAATGTTATGACCTGTTCATCACACACAATTTAATTAGATGTGTTGCCCTCAGGCAGTATTTTATTTAAATCAGATACGTGATATCCAATAATAGCAGTAGTCTGGTGTGCCTGTTCATTTTGGCTTAACTGCTGGATAGCGCAGTGGCTTAGGTCTCGGGCTGAAGAGCCGGAGGCTGGGATGGGAGATCAGTTCCCCTCGGTGCCTCCTTGACAGGGGCTGGAGCGGATGTTCCATAAGGTCCCTTCCAACACTACAGCTCAAAGACTATTATTATAGCTTATGGTTCCTTTCCATAGTATAATGGGCTACTGCTCATTTATATTGGCACAACATTGGATACACATATTTTTCACATAAACAAAGCAACCTCATTTTCCCTTAATTTTTTTATTCTGCCCAATTATCTTTGCCCTCTCCCACATAGATAGATAGATAGATAGATAGATAGATAGATAGATAGATAGATAGATAGATAGATAGATAGATAGATAGATAGATAGATAGATAGATAGATAGATAGATAAAATCATTAGTGTTATCTGGAAGTTGGGTCATGCAAGCATGGATGAGCAGTGAAACGTTTCATTGCCCTCCCACCCCGGAATGAGAGGCAAGACACAAGTGTTGGATTCAAATGTTCAAATGGGCCACACTTTATTAACCGTTAATTAACAAGTGGGTGGCATTAGTGCAGAGCAATGATTGGGCCACCGAGGTCACCTATGACCTCGCCAACCTACGTGCCAACAATTGGGCGAGTCCAATACCCCCCTCCATTTGCACCGTCAGGCAGATGGCATGCAGGGGCCAGCAGAATGTCCCCAAGCACCCTGGGCTTCCAAGCTTCATCATTTGGCAACCCTTGGCCCGGGGAGGATACCTAGTGCATCCTTTCCCACAACACTGTAACCTCCAGATCTGCAGCATCATGAGATAGGATGGGCTAGACTGATATTTAATATGGACTCACTGACATTTTGCCCTCCACACTACCCACCGGTGTGACCAAAAGTAACACCCTCCACAATCCTTGGCTCCCTCCCTCTAGGGACACCACTTCAACCAGTTTGGGATGGGCAGGAAAAAAATAACAACCCATCACTAGTGGCCAATTGTGTGACAGGAGTAAAAAAATCATATCCAGCCCCAATAGGCAACCATCTAATTCACACTGGTTACAGGGCGGGCAGGAGGCCAAAGCCTGATCTGGGGAGGGATTATAAGGCCCTCCCCCACCCTCCTTCAGGAGCAAGACTTACAAGCCTGTCTTATGTGATTTTGGCCGGGTGGGGGAAAGCTGCTCTGGTCGCTGCATTAACCAGCTGTGGAGCGAAGCAATCTCTCAAGTCAAGTTGCCATGACTCAACTTCCAGATAACCTCACCTGGATGACTGAGAATCTTCACAGCCATTAATGAGCATGTTGATTTTTGGATTGATTGTTGCTGTCATTAGTTTCCTTGGACTTGATTGATAGGCGAGTGGCATAGCCATATTTGTGATAATTAAATAACAAAGAAACAAATAAATCACTTCACCGTCCTCTTTCCATTTACTGATGGGAAAGACTGAAAGAACTGAGGACTGAGGGAAGCTATGAGATCCCTTTTCAAATACTTGAAAGGTATACATAGGACGGGGTTCAGGGGCTACGCTTGATTATCCCAGTATGGAGGACAAGTAATAATGGACTCAAGTTATGGATGCCAGATTTCGTTTGAATAACAGGGAAAATATTCTTAACTGTTAGAGTAGTACAACAATGGAACCAATTAGCTCAGGAAGTGGTGAGTGCTCCAACATTAGAGGCATTCAAGAGAAAATTCTACACCTATCAGATCTGCTGTAGTGTGTGTTCCTACCTTGAACAGGGGGTTGGTCTCAATGGCCTTATAGGCTCCTTCCAACTCAATTATTCTGTAATTCTATGAAGGTTTTTTGTAAAGGACCTTTATGTTTTTTGCCTACCAAAACATAATCTTGAAAGATTTCTCTCTCTCTCTCATTCTCTGTCTCTCTCTCACACACACACAGAGAGAGAGCCACCTTGCAGCAATATCTACAAGCTGTTGTACATAACTGCTGCACATAGTTTTGATACTGCAAACTGGCAATTGCTGCCCTTATCTTGACAGTTTCTACAAAGTAAAGAAATGAGAGAGAAAAATTTCACTTGTGAAAGTGTGCCTTCTAAACTAGCCTTCAGATATACAGGTATGAAGGGAAATATATTTTCCTTGGCTGGACTGAAAACAAGACTGCTTAATCTTCTCTAAACCTCATTCCCATGCTACTTGCGATGGCTGGCAGTTAAGCCAGGTAGTAAGAGACCCTCCGTACAATGGTGCTTCCCCAGAAATAGATGTTTTGACAAAGAGAAGCAAAGAGATTTAGGATGGCCACTACCCTATCACCTGAAAAAGAAGGACCCACATCACTAAAGTAGTGAACATGGAGGGCAAGGAACATCAAAAAGGAGGACATTTTTGTATTGAATTTGCATTTGCTAGTCCAGATTAAAACATTTAAAGGTCACCATAAGCCAATATTACTAGTATAATTTAAACCGAAGTACATTACTGCTCTCCATATTATATATAGAGGGCTATTTATTTATTTATTTATTTATTGCACCATCTAGATTATGAGTAGATAAACACTTTGGAGCACAGCCCTGAGAGAAAGATGGAATATAAATCAAATAAATAAATAAGTCATGATTTTTATGGCCTGAAATGCTCTGCACCTTGTATTTTCTACAAATCACTGAAAACGAACATATATGAGAAGAAAATGAACAGATGTCACTGTAGTTAAAATATCTAGCTAGGTAACAATCAGTTATTTCAGAAGAATGGTCATCATCACAGTCAGTTGTGGGCTTTAAAAAAATATTGGATCTTTTTGTGCATCAGCAAATTTACAGTGCCATGCTTTTGGACAGGAAGGAGTTGCTGGCTGCATATACCGTTGCCCAGGGGTTCCTTGAGTGTACATGTAATCCTTTGCACTCAATGAGGTGGCTCTTCTACACACACACCCTTTAGAACAAAAAACAATGATAATTCATGTTAATACGGAGGGCATCTCTTAATCTAAAGATAAACTTTTAGCTGCCCCTTGCCACAAATGGAGGTGTAATATCCTCTGTGTCCAAAAAAAAAAAAAAAAAAAAAAAAAAAAAAAAAAAAAGCTCACAGAGAAATGGATTCACATTGACCAAATGTTCCTGGGATGTGTTTAACTGCCATGAGGCCCCACAAACAGTATACATGTACCATTTTTGTCGGATCAGATATTGTACTCCACTCAATAGACTTAACTGAAGAGACTTGACATAGACGTCTTGAGATGCTTGAGTTGGTTGCATATATAGTAACTCTGCAGCTGACAGTTTTCAGTCCTCTAGCCTGCTGAGCCACCACGCACCCTATACCATACTGTAGGAAGTATAATTTCAAAAAAAGCCAATTAGCAAAAAAAAATATAACAATGATAGTTGCAGCTGTGCTTCAGATGGGCCCTTAACCAGAAAGCTATCATAGAATGGCAGAAGTGGAAGGGACGAAATGGATCATCAGGTCCAGTCTCTGTCAAGGAGGCAGATTGGTGAATCAAACTCCCAACCACTGAGCTATCCGGCACAATGATCATTTTGTAACTTCCACTTTGGTATATTCTCAGGAATCCATTCCAAGAGGGTACTGAGCCAACCACAACCCAGGTTTCATTCTAGAAAGACACACCCAAAACTTGGAGTATATTTTACACTTTGAAGAAAATCTTTATAGTGAAAAACAGCATGGACAGCCCAAAGGCCAGCTGCTCAGCACTGGAGGGGAGGGGAAATTAAAAATAAAAACATAAAAAGCACGGACCAGCCCCAGGATGAGCTGGGGGGGGGGGCAGAAAATCGGATCATATGCAAGCTCCCACAGACTTCTGGCTCACATTTTTTACCGGAGCAAAAAATTCCCAACTTCTCCGGTAGGTCTTGGAAAAGTTGCTAAAGGGAGGATAACTGTTTTTTTTTCTTTTTTTTTGATGCCCAGTGGCTGTGGGGACAAGATTCTTGGAAATGCTTTATCTTAAATTTTAATTAGCATTTTAAAGGATGTGTGATAGAGCCCAAAGTGTTTGAATGAATGAGATTAAATCATCCCTAAAATGGAACCTCTTCTAATTTTGAAACAGCCAAGCATTAGACCTGGAAAGAGCTGTAATAACTCAAATCTTAAATGTGGCCCAGCCTATGGGCTGTATTTTGAAACACATAAAATAGTTGGTTTTGAAACAGCAGCATATAATATATCCTTACTAAAGATCATGGAATACAGTGGTACCTTGTATAACGTAATTAATTGGTTCCAAATCAAATTACGTTATACAAGTTTTCCGTTATACAAATTCTAATTTCCCATAGGAATGCATTGAAACTGGATTTAATCCGTTCCAATGCATTCCAATGGCGCTAGGTTTTTTGGGGCGAGGAGGGGTGGGAATTTCCCCCCCGTGAACCTCTTGTTGAGCCCTGGGGAATTCCCCCCCCGGCTCACCTCTTGCCGGAGGCAGGAGGGCGCACCAGCGGCGGCGGCGGCGGCCTGCCTCCCCTCCCCTCCCGCCCCGCGTCCTCTTCCCGGGCGGCCTTGGACGGGCCGCCCGGGGAATTCCCCCCCGGCTCACCTCTTGCCGGAGGCAGGAGGGCGCACCGGTGGCAGCGGCGGCCTGCCTCCCCTCCCCTCCCGCCCCGCGTCCTCTTCCCGGGCGGCCTTAGACGGGCCGCCTGGGGAATTCCCCCCCACACTCACCTCTTGCCAGAGCCCCGGAGGCAGGCATGAGGGCGCACCGGTGGCGGCGGCAAGCGGAGGACCCCTGCGCAGGTGCCAGGTAAGGGCACCCCTCCCTGGCTCGCCCCCCTCCGTGCCTGCCTTCCCATCCCCTCTTTCCCTGATCGCCCCCCATCCTCTTCCCGGGCAGCCGCAGGTGGTGGACGGAGGTGGCCGCGGGGGGGACGGAGGGGGCGGATTTTTTTCCGTTGTACGGATTTTTCGTTGTACAAACCCTCCGTTATACGAGGGTCTACTGTAATTAAAATAGTCACCACTCACCACTCTACTTCAAACTCAAATAATCTTGATTGAATTTCAAGGGAGGCTGAGTTGCTGGAGACATCACATGAAAGTTATTCCACCCTGTCAATATCATGGCACTGTAACTTTTTAGTATTTACACAAATGATCAGCCAAAGTTACCACACTTCAAGAGTTTCATCCATACTAATGACCGTACCTTGACAGTCCAGGATGAACCTTTGAGTCAAGCACCAGCTAACTCTGCATTAGAAAGTATTTTGTTACATTATAAAAGCAAACCACTGAAACCAATCCTTTAAAAAACATAGGTCTGTGCCCACCACTTAAAGAACAGGGAAGAACAGGGAAGGAGAGAGGAAGTCCCAAGTTAGCTGGGAAGTATTTGAGCATTGCTCTTGAACAAATGGTGGCCTACAAAAAGCATTGTCTAAGCATTAATCAGAAAGTTGCCACCAGAAATAAAATACTTAGGAAATTGGTGAGGACAGACTGGTGGGGGGAATCTACAAACAATAAAAACAGCAAGGGCCCCCCTTGCCCTTTGGAAAAAAGACCTGCTCCTGCAGCTCAACATTGATGGGAATGACATAACAACAGCCTCATTTAAAGACCTCTCTTGGACAGAGCAAACCAATGTCACTTCTACTCCAGACAAAGTTAGGACTGAACTGATTCACTATATGAATGATTCATTAACTCAAACAATTATCCCTCTTATGGGAACTGAAGCCTCACTTTTAGATTCTATGCCTCCCTACCTCCTAGCAGAGCCCCCTTGTCTTCCAGAGGTAGCTTACACCTCCCCGGACCATTATGACTCAAGCCATCCCCCATCATCTCCCAATGATGGATAATATGGGAGAGGACAACCACCTTGGAATTTCAGCCACAGAGGGTTCACTTCCCTCAGGGTGTGTTCCCATTTCGTAGACGCTTACAAAATGACAAAACAGCATGTTGTTTTTCATAAGGTGCCCGTCGCTAGCAAATAATGAATGAAATAAAAGGTAATGTGCCATCAAACCCATCAATAATGTCATGAACACTAACCCTTTACGCAATGGCTAAAATTGAGGAATTTTTTTTGCATGCTATGCAAGCTCTAAATGTTAAACTACAAGAGGCTGGGTTAAACCTATGGAGATCAAAAGTAACACATGCTGCTGAGTGGATGACTGCTAAAGAATGTCTCCAACAAGGCTGGACTATCTAGAAGACAACAGGCTTCAAAGTCAAGTAGGAAGATCAAAGAATATTCAAGTAAAATTGGGTATTTGGATACAGGAAAGTTTACTGTGAGTGTGGAGCAATTCAATCAATGCAGAATTTGTGTACGAGCAAATCCAATCCCCTGCTCAAAGCAGAAATCAAAACCATAGGATATCTGCCAGGTGACTATCTCAATTTCTCTCAAATCTATGGATAAATAAATAAAGTGATGTCTTTCTTCCCAATCACCCTGGGCACAGCCACACAGTAGTACCATAAAAACAGTGTTGTAACCTCTGTAATTCTTGAAGGGGGACTTCCATGAGTGAGCAGACCACTCTTACTGTCCAGCGAAGAGGAAGACAAATGTATCCAGGCCTTCTGGAATGTCTTTCCAGGACCAGGGGATCTCGTTCTTGCTCCTATTTAAATTACTTAGAAATTAAGAGGGGGTCCCAACCAACCCACTGGTTTCATCTGGCAGTATGTGTTAAGTAACTTGCTCTGAACTGCAAGATGTGATTTCCCAAGACTACTTGATGGATTCATCATTAAAGCTCAAATCTGAATTACCGTTTATAATGTCTGCTGATGAAGGTGGTGTTTTTCAAAGAGCCCATGAAGACTTTCTCTAATAAAACCTTTTTGATTTCCTCCTTACTTCTTCCTTTTTCAATACACAAATGAAACGGATTCCATTTCTGAGCCTCAAATACTATGGTGGATTGTATAGATAAAGAGGGGAATAAATAAATAAATAAATAAATAAAAAGGGAGGGAGGGAGGGAGGGAGGGAGATAAAGTAGAATTTATTTCTGGAAAATCTAAAGCAGAGAAGGGAGAGAAGGAAGCCTGTAGAATGATTTCTTCGAAGTTGTATACTGTATTAGTGGACAACATAGACAGCTGAAGCAGGCTTATAAATTAGCCAACTGATATTGGTCCTGAGTTTCTTGAAGGAAATGTTTTATGTACTTTGACACTATTCATGACACTTCACTGAGACATTTTTATTCAGCGTCACCTACTATTGACTTATGATGTGTTTCCAGAGAAATTTGTCACCACAGTCTGATGCTTCCTGAGGTTTAACCACAATGGTTATCATTTTTATCAGCTTATTTTGCTTGTTGGCACAGACTTCTTTCCATTTTATACTGTGGAACTGCCCCATTAACTGTGGACTGTACTGCTTTAACGACAGACACAGTGCACGTCCCACTTAAATCAAAGAACACCCATTGTGTGTCATGGATCAATGGGCCTGTTACATCGGAGAGGCCCTTTATAAGGAAGAGTTTACCCTGAGGACATAGCAGCGCATAAATTCTGACCTACAATACACAGAATACATTGATTATTCATATATATGGCAGATAAGTTTCAAGATTATTTGATGACAGTGGATTGTAATTTTACAATCATATCCTCCAACAGGAAATTAGCTCTTGTACACTATGACACCAATCCACAAGAACAAATCGTTCATGCTAATGACACTGGAAGAGGCCTCTAGAGTAGACCGAAGGACTCTTCAGTCCCTCAGGTTTAAATGGATGCCAGCAGGGAGCATGCCTTTAGTGGTTCCCATGCTTAGGTCCCTGAATATCCTTGGACTACAGCTTTCAGAAATCCACACCATAACAGCTAGTGGTAAAGGCTTCTGGGAGTTTTAGTCCAGGAACATCTGGGGACCCAACGTTGGGAACTGCTGTAGTGCAATATTACCCTCCATCTTGAATTTCCCAGGCTGCTTCTGATACTGAAGGCTGAAATAACACATGGCTGAAATAAACAACAGAATGAAAATGTTTACTTAAATACTTCCAATGTTTTAGTCACTCTTATAAGTGTATATATATTTTAGTGATTAACTGAATCCCTCAAACAGAACGTGAAAAGTTTGACAATCTCTCTCTCTCTCTCTCTCTCTCTCTCTCTCTCTGTGCCCATCATGACTAGTTGCCATTGGTAATCTTATCTTCTATGAATTTACTCAGTTCCCCTTTAAATTAATAGCCATTGGTGGTATCAGATTCCCTATATGTTGTGACCTGTCATTTCCCATCCCCAAAGAAGGTATCTCCATATGGATTCTATGATGTCCTTCACCCATCTTCATCACCTTTCAGCTGCTAATGTCTGTTTTTGTGGCTGCAACCCTGGACCAGATCGGGATGAACTGTGCATGGAACCTGGGATCCTTTCACCACTTGCTTTGGTGAAATGAAATGTATTGCAAGAACTGAGAAAAGGCTGACTGGTAATCAGGAACCTGAGTAGATTGAAGCAGGGAGCCACACAGTGATTTTAGCTCAGAATCAGTTTATTATGTGCTTGATCAGACTTATCATCATGAGGCCAAGTGAGGTGGCTTGACCATTGCAGTACTCTGAACACACCAAAGTCATCTGATTTTCAAAGGAAAGCAGAGCAACTTTTAAGAAAGATGCTGCATAAAGTGGGACAGGCTCAGAGGAGGCTGGCAAAGATGGTCAGAGGACTGAAAACCAGGCCCTGAGAACAAACACTGAAAGAACCAGGGGGTTGTTTGCCCTTGAGGAAAGAAAATATGATAGCACACTCCAAATACTTGAAAGATTGTCATGAGAGGAGGGGCAGGATCTGTTCTCAATTACCTCAAAATGCAGGACATGTAATAATCACCTCAAACTGCAGAAAGACAGATTTGGGTTGAATTTCAGGGGAAATGTCCTGACGGTTAGAGCAGTACAACAATGAAGCCAATTACCTGGTGAGCTCTCCAGCACTGGAGGCATTCAAGAGAAAATTATGCAACTCTCTTTCATTTGGTTTCCTGCATTGGGTTAGTGATTGGACTCAATGGCCTTATAGGCCCCTTCCAATGGTGTTATTTTATGCGTTCATCCTATGATCTCAAGCACCCTGCCTGAAATCCTGGCACGACATTGCAGCCAACCTGAGTCCAATACTAGCGCAAAGGGGCCAAATGTCTGGATGTGAGAAGTTCACATAAGACATCTTTGTATGCTCCTGTGGCCATATTATTGGACTGCAACAATCTTGGAGCAAATGTTAAAGCCAACATAGCATATTCTCCAAGTATGTAACCTCCTGAAGGATGCCGATGGAAGGAGAAATTAAAGTTCCCATAGGGAGACCCCCTCCTTGCGTTTCACAAGCAGAAGGAAAATTATCTTGCATCTTTTGTGCTTGTTTGGCCATTTTACCTCTACTTCCTGTTGCATGTGAAACAGCTCATCTAACCAATTGGCATACTGTTTTTTTAAAAGGCGGAAAAGAAGAACAGTAATACCTCGGATAACGAATGCCCCTGATAACGAATTTTTCAGATAATGAATCGCAATTTCCAGGTATAGGGCTGCCTTGGATAACAAATTTTCCCTATGGGCTGCCTCAGATAACGAATCACGATTTCTAGGTATAGGTCTGCCTTGGATAATAAATTTTCTCTATGGGCTGCCTCAGATAATGAATTTTCTCTATGGGCTGCCTTGGATAACGAATTTCCAGCATGCAACAGTAAAAAAAAGAGTTATACCAGGCTACATCACATCTGTACCTTTAAAGTGCACTTTATAAAGAGTTTTGAGCAAAAAAACAGGTGTCTGTGTCATTTTCCTAGGCTCTGGAACGGATTAATTGGTTTCCCAGTCATTCCTATGAGAAACTGCGTTTTGGATAACATTTTTTTTTGGGATAACAAACTGCCTTGGAGAATGAATTAAATTCATTGCCTGAGGTACCTCTGTACTTGGCCATGGCATCAGCACTGTGGTCAATGTGGACTGTAAAAAAAACGGGGGCGGGGGCTATGCATGTATATTTTTGAAGGAACATGAATTCTGGTCTAGGTGTTTTGGCGTCTTGAAGACAACTGCAAGAAACAAGAGCTGATGCCTGTTGTTCAAAAAAATGTCAAAATTTTCCTGGAAGAACTTTCAGCATTCAGATCCTAGATTGTTTAAAAGCCACAATCTTTTCATATTTAATAGCGTACCTTAAATAAAACCTGTTCATTTTCATTCAAAGAGGTTATAGATAGCCTACTTTCTGTTAAAGCATTAGGAAAGTGCTGACATTGTAGAACACTTCTTCCTGTGGCAAGCATGTAGATGAAATTATATTAAAAGGTAAATTGTAGAACTCGTAAACCTTAAAATGTCCATTTTTTAAGCATCAGAGGCAGTTTCTTTGCTGTAAGAGGTCTGGGAATGATTTGATTCCATATGACCCAAACTCGCTGCAAATGTTTATATTTATCTTGGTGGAACACTTATGTTTTGGTCTATATGAGTTATGTTAACATGATCTCCACCAGGCAGATCCATTCGTTACTGCATTTAATTTCTCAGATTCTGCTCTGTTTTTACAAACTGCTAATGCACAAGCCATGAACAGGACAATTTATATATTTCTCGGTATATTTGAATGAATGCAAGTAAATTAGGAATGGAGGCAAAAACAATAAAAAGTCAGTTTTATTTCTGCCATATGACTCTTCAGAGTCGGAAGCAAGAATCTGACAAAAGTTTCTATAGCTATTCCCTCCTCCTCCTCCTCCTCCTTTATCTTTTGGTTTCTTCCAGCTTGGAATATCTCATCCTCCACTTTTTCACCCTTGCTGCTTTCACAGACATTCCCATCTGGCTCCTGGAGGACTCGGGCGTGGATGCCATTCTGCTTCTCCCCAGTTGATCTGCATTCCTGTCCCATCCTTTGTTTGCACCAGCTTGTGAACCTTTGTTTTCCCTATATGCACGGTGCGCCAGCAATTCCATCTCGACACACATTAATTCACCCATTTTGCCAAAGAGAAATATTTTAAATCCATTTTACCCAATGATTCTAACTGACAATTACGGTACTCCTGTTGTGTGCTAAGCTGAAGCTTCTCCGCAGACAACTGGAATGAATGGTCTCTAAATTGGAGCTTGCAATTTATTGCCATTTCAATCTCAGGTTTTACCACTCCTGCAAGCTATATGTAGAGAGGCTATGTGTCGGGGTGCTACTTCTGCATCCATACATCCTGCTGGGGGAAAAAAAAAACTGTTCATGCATTTGCTGTTCTGGCTTCTAGTCTGTCAGACCTTATCAATGTGTTAGTCCAGAAGCATGTTTCTTGTTTTCCTTATTATGCACTTGTTTTGTGTACTTGCCTCTGCTTTTCCTTTTGATTGCAATAATATGTTGGATTAATTATAATGGTATTAGACCAAGCCTATCAGGTGTTGAACTCTCTGGACTTAGGGGAGTGGGTGGGCAGTCTCTCAGTGTCTCAAGGCCTTTCTCCCTCCCTCCCTCCCTCCCTCCCTCCCTTTTTGTAATGAAAGCAGCCAGGAGTGACTGCTCTAACTGGATCCTTCAAGAATCCCACATTCATTCATTCATTCATTCATTCATTCATTCATTCAGGGACCCAAGAGGAGTTAAACTTATTAAACTAAGACTAGAAATAGGATGTACTTGCACAGGTATTTCCAGTTTGACTGTTTCCAGCCATCTCTGGGCCCAGTGTGGCCCACAGTGCAAGGATTTTACCCCACAAAGCCTGGTGACCTTGTCTACCCTTGGTCTTGGGGAACACTCTTAATGTGGGTTAAGCAAAAAGCTGACATAACAGTTGGTTTTCTGAAACGCAGACAGCACCAGGCTTGCATAAACAGGCCGGATAGGTCAGTAAATCAGAGCAGCCGCTCAGGAGTTGGATTCGGCACTATGCCTCCAGGGAGAAGAGACAGCCTTGCCCAAGGTGGCCTTTTGCCAGCGGCCACCATGCTTCCAGCAGAGAGGGGTAGCATGGAAAGGGCCGCTTTAAGTTGGAATGGATTTGGCGGCACGCCAAATATAATGTTTTTTATCCAGGATTGCACCCCCCCCCCCCCGGCACTAGATGTCCCAAAAGTACTGGAAATGAAAAGATTCACTTTTAGCTCCCAAAACTGGTCCAAAGTCAGGCACACTACTGGTCCCATTTTGAGGAACTAAAAAGCAACGAGCAACAGATGCTCAGTGGCCTTGGCGTGAGCACATTCTTGGTATGAATCCTCATTGACCACGTCTTTGGGGGGCTGGGCATACTGGACTTTGGGCTTTCCTCATTAAGATTCTAGCCTGGTGGTGTTCACTGTGGCATACACAACATGATACCACTGTGGTCGAGATGAGTGCAACATTGCACTTCGTATAAAGAGTGCCAGGTAGCACTACTGGTGCCATGTGGAACACACACAAACCCATGGCGGGCTGGCCCATATCTTTCATTCCTTTACTTTGTTATATAATTAAGTAAGCAGCTAAAGTTACTAATAGTGAAATAAAACTAAATTGGATGGCACAAACTTTTTTTGCATTGGCCCAGCTTTTGGGGGATATATTTAGAACAGAAAAATAATAACAACCAGAGTTGAAATGGCTTTCAAAATAGCTTTAAAATATTTAATGTATTCTCAAAGACTTTCATGACCGGGATCTCATAGCTGTTGTGAGTTTTTCGGGCTGTTTTGCCATGTTCTGGATGTTTTTCTTTCTAGTGTTTTGCCAGTCTTTGTGGCCGGCATCTTCAGAGGGCAAGAAGCTCAGGGAACTCAGAGTTCTCTCTCAGCTCCTTGCCCTCTTAAGATACCGGCCACAGAGACTGGCAAAATGTCAGGATGAAAAACTTCCAGAACATGGCCAAACAGCCCAAAAAAACTCATAACAGCTATTTAAAATATTTGCTAAATGTTGAGTCCAGTCTAGATCCTGCCTTATACAGCCTATGCTCAGTTTAGGCAATGGAGCCAAGGCTTGCTGAGTTAAAGCCCTGGGACTTCATGAGTACAGGGATTATGAGGACATCATCAACCACTCCCTTCAGTCTTCCCTGTTCCCTCGGTTTAGCCTGTAATGCTTAGTCTAGGCAGGATTTTTCAGGATACCATATTATGGTAACCTATCCCTGTTTTCATGCAGAGCACTCGAGGATGGCTCAGCCTTGCATATGCAATCAAGGGCCGTTAATGTAGGACTGTCCTTAGGAGCACCTGCCCTTGCTAATTTACCATGACCTACTATTCCTGCCAAGAAAACTCCAAGGATATGGGGTCACGAAGACACAACAAACACACACACACACAGCAGCATCAAGGGCAGTTTCATCATGCAGAAGTTGTCAGACTGCTCTAGATTAGTCCCAGCCAGATAAAGTCAGTTAGGCACGTATGAAAGTCAGCTCAGAAAGAGCACCAGCCAAGATGGATGTTATTCGAGCACCTGATCGACTACAGTGGATGGCTGGTGAGCAACGTTCCGCATAGTGAGTTATGTCGGCCTGATCTAGATTTAGCCAGTGCGCTGAGATGTGGTTTGATGCTTTTTAAACCTGGGCTCCATTCTCCTGGCACAAGGGGAATGGCAACGGCAGCGCATCCGTCTCTGTTAGCTTGATGTGATGTCAGTTTTCTGCAAGCACTGCAGAGACTCTTGTCTGTGGGAAGCTCAGCTTTCTTTCAGAGAAACAGCTTGGAGCTGTGGATAAAAAGCAGCTGTGAAATGTAATGCACACACAGTGATAATGCTCCTGTTACTTGGTCCTACTGGTAGAGTGCTACTTGCTGATAACAAAAATAAAATTCCACGCAGAGCTCAGACAAGATGGCTAAATTAATCGAAAAGCTGCACGCCATCTCTCTCCGGCCCTTGCACTGACACCAATTATTTATTTATTTGCCCTCAAATAAAAATATACTGATTAGGTTTTGGGATGGAACCTGCTTGGGATATCTGGGTTCGAATCCCCACTGAGTCACAAAACTCTTTGGGTAACCCGGAGCCACTTGCCAACCCTTTCCAGGCTTGAACTACCTCCCAGGATTGGTACGAGGACAAAAGTGGGGAAGAGAAGAGGCACCGTTTGGGTTGAGCTCATTTGAGGGAAAGACCAGATGTAAACTTAGTGGGTCATAAGGCACTGGAACCTAAGCCATGTTTTCAGGAAGAGTTGAAATGCGCCATTCAGTGATCTCATCATGTGTCTGAAAAGTTGTCATAATAACATAAGAAGAACCACGCTGGATCAGGCCAAAGGCCCAGCTCTGTATCTCACAGTGGCCCCACCAAATGCATATGGGGGTGTACAAGACTAGATATCTGTCTCCTGATACCACTCCCCTGCATCTGGCCCTTGAAGTACCCCGGTTTTAAGCCTGGAGATGACACATCTCCATCATGGTTTCTAACATGTGATGGACTTTTCCTCCAGGAATCTGTCCAGTCCCCTTTTGAAGGCATCCTGGTTCAACATGGCCTGGAACGCTGGCAGCTGAGTTGCTCAGTAAGGAGGCACATAGCCTGAAAGAGGTTTTGGAACACTGTGAATGAACACCACTGCACTGTATCTCTTTTCCAAACAGATCGTGGAAATTAGAGAGAACCATGCAGCTCATAACAGGCACATGCAGGTTTTCCTTAAAGAAACTGGGAAGTAGAGATGGGCACGACTTAGCGGTATTTCCGTTTCCGTTTCCGTTACTCGTTTCCGTTACTCTACGGAAACGGAAACGGGAATTACTCCGCCAGACTTCGAGCTCGAACCGACGAACGAACAATTTGGTCTGATTTGTCGTGCTCGTTACTTGCATCGCGCGATCGCGCGCGATGCCAAGCGGCACAGAAAAAAAAAGTTTTTAAAAGTTAAAAAGCCCGGTTCCCGGCCAAAAAGCAGGCGGAAAAATGCCTGCCGTGCCTCAGGGCACCTACCAGAGGGGTGGTTTCTGGAGGTCCCCGCCCGGCCTCCCCCCCTCCTCCGTCCTGGGATGCTCTGGTGTGGTGGTGGGACTCGCCCGCCGCAAAAAGCCCAGTCTCGCCGCCGGCCGCCAAAGCGCAACCAAGCGGCACGGGCGGCACAGGAAAAAACTTTTTTAAACTCTCCCCCGGGTCTCCCCCCCACCCATTCCCGGGCCAAAAAGCAGGCGGAAAATGCCCGCTTGACTAAGGGCACTCACTCAGTAGGGCACCTACCGGAGGGGGGGTTTCTGGTCTGGAGGGGGGTGTCCCGGCTTCCCCCGTCCTGGGCAGCCGGACTCGAGTCGCCTCGTCGCCATGCCATGCGGTGCGGGCGGGGGATCGAAAATGGGGCGGCGAATGCAATATTGTTTTTGAAATCGTGCTCCAAAAACACACAAGCACAACAGAAACACGCGGAAATGTGAACTGCCAGATTTTTCACAGTAGCAGTGGTTTTTTTTCTTGCAACAAAATGTCTCTCCTCTCCTCCTGTGTCCTCCATTGATTTTATTTTATTTTATTTTATTTTACACCTGCGCAGTGTGCAATGATGGGCTGGCCCAGTGGCCTGGCCAGCCATGTGGGAGGGGACGACCATGCAAATTTTTGGAGCCATCTCACCAATCGCATGGCCACTTGGCCACTGAGACTTCTGGGATGTGCCAAAAAGCCCCCTAAAACTTGCCCTAGCCCCCTAACCCGCTAACCCTAATCCTTGACTCCTTACCCATACGTCACAGACTGTCTTCTTAGTGGGTCAGAGAGGCACCCAGAGGTGCAACCCAATAGCCCACCATAACCTTACCCGTCATTAGCCTAACCCTAGCCCTAACCCTAATCCACCTTAGCCCATAGCCAGAAGTACTTGCATTGCACTACACGCAAGTACGATTCCCTTCTTTGTGGGACATGGCAGGTGCGAGACAAGAGCCTTGTGTAGGGCAGGTATGACCCTATGACTCTCACTGGTCTCACTGCCTGCAAATGGTATGCATAACCATATGGTTGTGCATGCCATTTTGCAGCAGCAGCAGGTGAGGATGGGAGACCCCCATGTTGAGGGGTCTCTTGGAGCCTGCTGCTGCTGTCCCTTCCTTTATAGCGGGCCAGCGGAGGCACCCACCCCACAGAGGTGCCTCCAGGAGCCCGCTACCCCCCCCAAAAAAACCAGTATAACGATAACGAAAAAACGAAAAACGAAACGACTAATTTTTTCCGATTTTTCGCGAAAACGGAAACGAAACGACTCGGACCCTAGCCGAAAAAGAAAACGAAAACGAAGTTTTTTTCCTGAGTCGTGCCCATCTCTACTGGGAAGCTTATGTGTGTGGATTTTTAGAGAACAGAGGGATGAGATGCTTTTGTTCCTGGGCAAATCTGACCTCAGAGAGTATGGCATTGTATTAACAAGTATTAAAATGCCCCTCACAGGTTGAAGTTAGGAGCAGCTCCACCCTGGTGGAGCTCCTTTTCCCAAGGTCCCTCACTGATTTTCTTGCTTCCTGACCTGCTGCTGTTCCATGAGCCTTGCAGGTCTACTATGGCCAGAAATACGTTGGTCAGGAAAGCTTCATGGTGACTCTGGGATGCAGACTGGCGACAGGCCTATAATTACCAATTTGTTCCACCGCCAGATTAGGTGTCTTCAGAATGGGTCTAATGAGTGTCTCCATGAGGGCAGGGGAAACCATTCTCTCACAGAGAGACCCATTAATTATTACCGTGACCCAATCAGTGGTAACCATCCTGGCTGCTTTTAGAAGCCAGGCCAGGCAGGGGTCAAGGGAGGAGGTGGTGGCACAAGAATGATCAAGGGCCCTGTCCACTTGAAATGACATCACAGGTTGAAAGGTGGTCAAGATATCCTGCCAAGACGGAGCACTGGACATAGCTTTCAGGAAATAATGGTTCAGAAAATTTGTGTGGTTCCCTAAGGTTGTCTACACAGCTTGCCTTCTATTAGCCTGGAGTGAATTTTTGAAGCCTCCATGGGGACAGCTTCTCAGGCGCACCCCCACTACCCCAGTTGCCACAGCCGACAAGGGAGTGTAGCCTGCCAAATGCCCTGCATACCACCCTAAAAACACTTCTGGTTTGCATCTGAGTTCATGCCTGTGCTGGAACCATTGTATAGAACTTATTATGTTCCAGTCACCCTCATTTTGTTAGTGTTCTTTTGAAGGCCTTTGAACGGTTGTCAGAGTCAAGTAGTCCTATGTGGAGAGAGCCAGGAAATGAGGCACATTGCTGGAATTCTTTGAAATAATGATCTCGAGCTTGCTGAAAGGAGGGCAGCCTCCCCTTTGAAGCACCACCGCAAACGGCAAGCGGCGGGTGAATTACAAAAGGAGCCATACGACGGGCTCCATGGCACGCTTCCTTGGCTGGAGACAGCAGAACAGCATTGTGATGAAATGTTGTCGACGGAATTTCATTTCTGAGCGCTCTGTCAAGGCGCACAGGCACACCGCATAAATGTTTAATGGCTGGGGCCCTCAGCCTGGGAAATCTTTGGCATCCAGTGTCTGAAAATACCACTTATTAGTCATTACTGTCACATTTCAAATTATGCTTGAAAGGAGGCAGAGAACTAAAATTAGCCTCTTGTGCCACTGTATTATTTTATCATTAAATGAGAAGTACCAGGACTATCTTGGCAGTGGGTTTGGTGTGTGTGTGTGTGTGGGAAATGGTCTGTCCACACACAGCATTTCCCCTTCAGTTTTGTCAGTATTTTGCAAACAATCGTCTTCTCTTGCCATTCTGTGTTTTTGTTTGGATTTTTTGCATTGCTGGTCCTTCTCCTCACTCAGCCCAGTGTCCCATCTTCTCTCCGCAAAGAAACTGGCTTTCAGTTTTAATGCAATTACTTGGTGTCTGAATGGCAAAGAATGGTCTCTAGCAGCTTTTGACAGGAACTGATATTTCAGGGAGAATGAAATCTAAGACCCGGAGCAGCCTGGGTGATGACTGGAAAAAAAAAACCCTCCTAGGTTGCATTGGTTCAGGTTATGTCAGTGCAATCCAAGTTAGGTTTGGGAACAGACGCGAGCACGTGCCTCCAAGCCCAGTGCAAATGAGGGCACAAAGACTGCCTCCGTGTCCCTCTGGGAACACCTCATCCTCATTCTCTTCCCTGTTTCTGACAGTATTTGTGTGTTTCTAGCAGTCTAGAGAAAACCCAGTTTCAAGGAGTGGCAAACACAAATGGCTGTGGTTTGGGTGTTGTGGGTGATTATACCATGCCCTGAGCATCTCTCCCAACCTCTAGCCCAGAGCAGAAAAAAAGGAAAAGCAGGGGTCAGCAGATTACGAATGTCCACAGCCAAACTGCCACTGCACCAACCATGAAAGAGAAACCAAAGTGGGGCAAGTAGGAAAGACAGACCTCAGCATCCAAAAGCCACCTTCTGACCAAAAGACAAGAATACAGATATCCATGTGTGTGTGCATGCATGCATGCATGCACGCACGCACACAAACCTGCACATTCAGTCCTAGCAGGGTAGCCAACTCAGTTTCTAAAAACAGCGGGAAAAGGCAAAGCCTATGCAGTAGGCTACACCAACGGAAATCCTTCTCTCCACACTGCAGATATTTAAAAGAATGGACTTGAGTGTCCAGGAGAGATCTTGGACTTTATTAGGTTTGTTTGTGTTCAACCATCAGTCTTCTCCTTTGCCACCCCATTAGTTTTTCCCAATAATGTATATGAATTTGATTTTTTCTTTCCTCACACAGTACATCTTTCTTTTTCTTTCAATGTTCCCATTTTTCTCCTCAAAATTCTCCTAACTTCATAGGGAGGGAAACCAAAGAATTAAGCCAGATAGAAATAACCAGGGAGGAGGTCCTTGCATGTCATAAGAACATAAGAAGAGCCATGCTGGATCAGGCCAAAGGCCCATCTAGTCCAGCTTCCTGTATCTCACAGCGGCCCCACCAGATGCGTTTGGGAGCGCATGAGACTAGATATCTGTCTCCTGATATTACTCCCCTGCATCTGGCCCTTGAAGTACCCTGGTTTTAAGCATGGAGATTACACATCTCCATCATGGTTTGTAACCTGTGATGGACTTTTCCTCCAGGAATCTGTCCAATCCCCTTTTGAAGGCATCCAGGCTAGATGCCATCACCACATCCTGTGGCAGGGAGTTCCATAGACTAACAACGCGCTGGGTGAAAAAATATTTTCTTTTGTCTGTTCTTACTCTCCCAGCCCTCAATTTGAGTGTATATCCCCTAGTTCTGGTATTTTGGGAGAGGGAGAAGAGCTTCCCTGTATCCACTTTACTCATGCCCTGCATTATTTTGTATGTCTCAATCATATCCCCCCTCAAGCGCCTTTTTTCAGACTAAAGAGGCCCAAATGTTTTAGCCTTTCTTCATAAGGGAGGTGCCCCAGCCCAGTAATCATTTTAGTCGCTCTCTTCTTCACCTTTTCCAGTTCCACTATGTCTTTCTTGAGATGCGGTGACCAGAATTGTACACAATACTCCAGGTGCGGCCTTACTATGGTTTTGTATAATGGCATTATAAAGTTGGCTGTTTTATTTTTAACCCCCTTTTTGATAATCCCTAGCACGGAATTGGCCTTCTTCACTGCTGCCACACATTGGGGAGACACCTTCATGGAGCTGTCCACCAACACACCAAGATCTCTTTCCTGATCCGTCACGGTTAACTCCGAGCCCATGAGTTGATAGATAAAGTTTTGATTTTTTGCCCCAATATGCATTATTTACATTTGGCTACATAAAAATGCATTTGCCATTTCTCAGCCCATTCCCCCAGTTTGGAGAGATCCTTCTGGAGCTCTTCACAATCTTCTCTGGTTTTTACCACACGGAAAAGTTTTGTGTCATCTGCAAACTTGGCCACCTCACTCTTTATCCCTGTCTCCAGGTCATTTATGAACAGATTGAAAAGCACCGGTCCCAGGACAGAGCCCTGGGGCACACCGCTTTTCACTTCTCTCCATTGTGAAAATTTCCCATTGACACCTACTCTTTGTTTCCTGGATCTCAACCAGTTTTCAATCCATAAGAGGACCTGCCCTCTTTTCCCCTGACTGTGCAATTTTCTCAGCAGCCTTTGGTGAGGGACTGTGTCAAAAGCCTTTTGAAAATCCAGATAGACTATATGAATCGGTTCACCCAAATCCACATGCCTGTTGACCTTTTCAAAAAATTCTAAAAGATTTGTCAGACAAGATTTACCCTTACAGAAGCCATGCTGATTTTCTCTCAGCGAGGTTTGTTCTTCTATGTGTTTTAAGATTTTCTCTTGGATGAGGCTTTCCACCATCTTCCCTGGGACAAATGTAAGGCTAACTGGCCTGTAGTTTCCTGGGTCCCCCCCTCATTCCTTTTTTAAAAATTGGTGTGACATCTGCTATCCTCCAGCCCTCTGGCACTGTGGCCGTTTTAAGAGACAAGTTGCATATAACCGTTAAGAAATCTGCAATTTCATTTCTCAGTTCCCTAATTACCCTTGGGTGGATGCCATCTGGGCCCGGTGACTTGTTAATTTTCAATTTATCAATTAGTCCTAAAACATCCTCTCTTTTAACCTGTATTTGATTTAATTGTTTAGTCAAGAGGGGCGGTTCAGGCAGCGGAATCTGCTCGAGGTCTTCTGTCGTGAAGAGAGATGCAAAGAACTCATTTAATTTCTCTGCAATTTCAAAGTCTTCCTTAACCTCCCCCTTTTCCTCCCTCACGATCCAGAGGGCCAACTGCTTCTCTGGCAGGTTTTCTACTTCTAACATATTTAAAGAAGCTTTTATTATTACCCTTTACATTGCTAGCCATGCGTTCCTCAAAATCTTTCTTTGCCTCTCTTATCATCTTCTTACATTTCTTTTGCCAGAGTTTGTGTTCCTTTTTATTTTCCTTGTTTGGGGAGGATTTGATTTACAGAAAGACCTCTCCTTGCGCTTTAGAGCCTCTCTAACTCCACTTGTTAACCATGTCGGTGTCCTCTTGGACTTAAATGAGCTCTTCTTTCTTTGTGGTATGCACTTGTGCTGGGCCTCTATTACCGTTGTTTTAAACAGGCTCCATGCACTCTGAAGAGATTGGATTCTTCTAACCTTCCCTTTCAATTTCTCTCTAACTAGTTTCCTCATCTGAGGGAAGTTTGCCCTTCGAAAATCAAGGGTTTTTATGTCTGATTTGGTTGACACTCTTCCTCCAACATGTATGGCAAAGGAAATTGCCCCATGGTCACTGTTCCCCAGAGGCTCAGTGACATTCACATCCCTGACCAGGTCCTGAGTATCACACAGTATTAGATCCAGAGTTGCCTGTTCTCGGGTGGGCTCCATGACAAGTTGCTCTAAGGCACAATCATTCAGCAAGTTGAGAAATCCAGTTTCTCTTTCTTGCCCAGAGCTCGCATTGGCCCAGTCAATGTGGGGATAATTGAAGTCCCCCATGATTACTATCTTATCCCTCTTAGCCACCTCCATGATCTCTCTCCTCATTTCAAGGTCCCCCTCAAGTTTTTGATCTGGTGGATGATAGAATACCCCAACTATCACATCACTCCTTGGACCTGGTAGTTTAACCCACAGTGATTCTATGGTGGAGTCAGACCCTCTGTCAATCTCCATTCTGCTGGATTTTACCCCTTCTTTGACATAGATGGCCACTCCTCCTCCAACCCGCCCCTCTCTATCCCTTCTATAGAGTTTATAGCCTGGGATGGCTGTATCCCACTGGTTCTCCACATTCCACCAGATTTCTGTTATGGCTATTATATCTATGTTATCCCTAGCTGCCAAATGTTCAAGTTCTCCCATCTTTGCTCGGAGGCTTCGAGCATTGGCGTAGAAGCACCTGTACAGTGGGTCCTGCAACAACAGCTGCTGCCTTGTTCTCCCCTCCCCACAGCTTTTATTTTCAGTAGACAAACTATCAGATTCCATTATTCTCCCAGTGCTAATACCTGCTATGTCATCTCTATGTGATTCTCTACCCTCTCCAACCTCATTCCCCAAGGATGAGGTGTTCCAAACCGGATGCCACTCAGCTCCTGTCGGCTTTTCCCCAGTTATCAGTTTAAAAGCTGCTCTGCAGCCTTTTTGAGGTCGAGTGCCAGCAATCTGGTCCCATCATGATTCAAGTGCAACCCATCCCTCCTGAACAGGTTTGGCTTGTCCCAAAATGTTCTCCAGTTCCTGACAAATCTAAAGCCCTCCTCTCGACACCATCGCCTCATCCACACATTGAGGCTTCTGAGTTCTGCCTGTCTGGTGGGTCCTGCACGAGAAACAGGTAGCCCTTCTGAAAATGCTACCTTGGAAGTCCGGGACTTCAATCTTCTACCTAACAACCTGAATTTTGCTTCCTAGACTGACCGCTTGGCCTTCCCGACATCATTGGTACCAATGTGTACCATGACCACTGGGCTCCTTCCCAGTTCTCTCTAACAAGCTATCTAGATTTCTCGTGATGTCTGCAACCTTTGCACCTGGCAGGCAAGTGACCATATGGTTATCATGCTCACCACAAATCCATCCCTCTGTAATTCTAATTATAGAATCCCCTAGTACAATGAGCTTCTCTCCTGCCGCCTGTTCATCTACATGTACCTGATCCTGTATTTCATCAATTGTGATGAGGGAGAGATCCTCAGGTGGAACCAGTTGTTCCTCTGTGCATGCCTCATGAGGTGTGATGAGGGAAAGAGCCTCAAATTGATTGTGCAATATGAGACTCTCTGAGTGTTCCCTTGGCCTTCTACTCCTTTGAGTCACATTCCTCCACACATCTACCTCCTGAGTTGGGGAAGTGACTTCATCCTCAGAAGTGTGCCCTGTCTCTTCTTGGACCTGGATAGTCTGTTCTGCTCTGTCCAAGAACAGCTCAAGCTCCTTAGTATGTTGCTGGTCCGATATGCGGGCCTCTAGCTGCTGGACCTTCTCTTCCAATAGTGCAACCAGCTTACACTTGCAGCAAGTGTAGTTCTCTGTGCGTTTTGTCAAGATGACAAACATGGCACAAGTGTTACAGGTAACTACAGCTGCTCCCTCAGATGCCATTCTAATGAGTGCAGTATTCTGGGCCTTGAAATTTTTTACAGTTTTACTAGCTGCTAATCTAGAAATAATAATCTAGTACAATTTTCTTCCTTTTATGTTAAAATGGGCTGGTAAAACAGCCCTAGTTGAACTGCTCCAACCCAGAAACTTACCAGTGCTGTTAAACTAAATGCTAACAAATCACCAGGACCAGATGGCATCCATCCATGAGTTCTCAAGGAACTTAAAGATGAAATTGCTGATGTCCTAGCCAAAATATATAATCTTTCTTTCAAATCTGGCATTGTGCCTAATGACTGGACGGTAGCGAATGTAACATCAATCTTCAAAACAATGATCCAGAGGTGATCCAGGAAATTATGGGCTGATCAGTTTGACACGTGTCCCAGGTAAAGTGATGGAAACCATCCTAAAAGATAAAATTAATAGGTACATAGAAGATAAGGTGCTGCAGAAGGAGAGCCAACATGGCTTTTGCAAGGGCAAATCATGCCTCACTAATCTGTTGGAATTCTTTGAGAGTGTCAACAAGGATGTGGATAAGGGAGATCCAGTTGACATTGTTTATCTGAGTTTTCAGAAGGCTTTTGACAAGGTCCCACACCAAAGGCTTGTAAATAAACTTGCCAGTCATGAAATAAAGGGACAGGTCTTGTCCCGGATGAGCAACTGGTTAAGCAACAGAAAACAGAAGATAACACTAAATGGACACTTGTCCAAGTGGAGGGAGGTAAAGAGTGGGGTACCCCAAGGTTCAGTACTGGGACCCCTGCTTTTCAACCTCTTCATAAATGATCCAGAAGTAGGAGTAAATAGCAAGGTAGCCAAATTTGCCAACAACACTAAATTTTACAGGGTAGTAAAAACTGAGAGAGATTGTGAGGAACTCCAGATGGATCTCTTGACACCAGGAGAGTGGGCAAACCAGTGGCAAATGAGTTTCAACATTAGTAAGTGCAGAGTGATGCATGTTGGGGCAAAAAAACCCCCAAACAATTACATTTATAAACTGATTGCATATGAACTCTCTGCAGCAAACCAGGAAAGGGATCTTGGTATCCTGGTGGACACTACAACTCAACTAAGGTGTCAACCCAGTGTGCCACAGCAGTGAAAAAAGCAAACTTGATGCTGGGGATCATTAGGAAGAGTATAGAAAATAAGTCAGCAAATGTCATTTTGCCTCTTAATAAATCTATGGTGAGGCCCCATCTGGAGTATTGTGTACAGTTCTGGTCACCATACCTCCAGAAGGATATTATGGAAATGGAAAAAGTGCAGAGGAGGGCAACCAGAATGATTAGGAGACTGGAACACCTTCCTTACCATCTGAGGATGCAATGGCTGGGCCTCTTCACTCTTGAACAACAGTGCCTAAGAGGTGACCTGATTGAAGTTTATAAAACCATACAGTGTGGACAAAATAGATAAGGAAAAGCTGTTTTTTCCTATCGCACAACAATAGAAGTAGGGGGCACTTCATGAAACATTTTGGTGCTAGATCTCAAACAAATCAGAACTTTTTAACCCAGAGGATCACTGGTCTCTGGAACTCCCTGCCAGAAGAAGTGGTGACAGCTGTCAACCTTGACAGCTTTAAGAAGGGATTGGACAAGTTCATGGAGAACAAGGGTATCAATGGCCATCATTATGGATGCCTAAGGACAACCCCTGGGTTTGAGAGATAGGCAGGATATCTCTGAATGCCATTTGCAGGGAATCGTAATCAGGTGAAGACATCTGCTTGGGTATACCCTGAAGCAAATGGTGAACCGCTGTGGACTGTGGTCTATTCCAGCAAGGCTGTTCTTATGTTCTTATGCATTCTTTGCAACCTCCTTCCCTCTACACCTGAATTTTGAACACACTTGTAATTGCCAATCAGTTCTAGAGCTTCCAAGACTGTTCTGTAGTGAATCTCTCATTGTCAGTGGCAGTGCTGGTGCAGCTCATTTGTTGTTGAAAGACATCTGTTGTCTTGTTGTAATGTGTCCTGTGCTTCTGTGACCACAGTGACAGGAAGTTAGTCAGCAGTAGCTTCTCATTCATCATGTTATTGCTTTTCACCCCCCCCGGCTTTCTTTCAGTGTTCTTTAGTAGAGATGGGCACGACTCAAAAAAATGGTGTTTCGTTTGTCGTTTGGTCGTTTAGGGGTCCGTTTTGGTTCGTTTTCGTTTTCGTTGGTGTTTTTTTTGCAATTTTTTCGTTTTCGTTTTGTTATGTAACGAAACAAAAAAACAAAAACGAAAATGAAAAATTGCTGTTTCGTTAGCATTCTTTTCAGTTCAATGCATTTGCTGCAACGAAAACGAAAAACACGGCAAAATTTTTCGTTTCCGTTTCTGTTTTGTTTTGAAAAATTTTCGTTTTCGTTTTCGTTGCATAACGAAATGAAAAAGTGAAAACAAAATGAAAAATTGCTCGTTTCGTGCCCATCTCAATTCTTTAGCAACTGCACATCTGCCGAAGTAGGTTCTCTGAAACAGTATTTCAGAGGTAGGAAATGCAATTTTCCCAAGGCTCCCTAAAGTTGACATCCATTGAGTCCTATGGGGAAGTTATCTTTCCCAGAGTCACTGATATCTGAAGTTTTAGTATGGCAGTGTCCCAGCTGGCAGAGTCAGGAGACAGGAGGACCAATACAAGGAGGGTGAAGAAAGAGAGGACCCACTATTTTTTCTTTTTCTTTCTTTCTTTCTTTAGAATAGTTTTACCCCACCTTTCCCCTGGTTCGGTAGCAGCCCCTGTCCCTGCTGCAGGATGATGAGAGGGGAAAAGATTATTCTGGTATGAGGATTAAAATCTGAAACAGATAAAAACCCACAAGTTGTGAAGCACCCCTTACACTGAAGGTGAGCGTTCGCATTCCAAGCCAAATGGGAATGTGTCACCGGATCAGTAAACCATAACATTATGCAGGCAAAATATGTTTTTCTCTGCTTCAACTTTTATTGCCAATTTATTGCCAATTACATAGATGTAAGTGGAAACAGTCCTTATACTTTATTGCTGTTATTATTTGCAAGCAACACAATGGCTGAATTGGGGCAGATATTTACAGCTGCTCGCTGGTATGCTGTGTGTAGCAGAGAGGATACAGAACAGCTGTGCAGAAGATTCTTCTGGTATCCTTGGGGTGTACTTTATGTAACAAAGGTGGCTCAGGAGTCTTGCTGCCTCCTCGAACACAGAGATGCTGCGTGAGGTTTTGCAGAAGAGCCTTTTATTATTAGCTCATGCAAACGACACACTCTGCACAGATGCTACATCACAGGAGGGAGGGAAGGCGGGCACAGTCCTGTGATGTGAACGAGGTCCTTGGATCCCCATGAGACTTGCTCAGGCAGTTGTCCCTTGTGGCAGTGCTTTGTATTGGGTTGGGTAGAAATTTGTGATTTTGTCCCTATTCCCACTGTTTGCATGTGCACTTTACAAACACGAGACACACAGGGGACTGGCCAACTCACATTGCTCAACAAAATTTGGACAAGGCTGCTTTGCATCCCAGTCGACCTTGCAAAAATGTTACAAAAGTAAATGCTAAGTAAGAACAATCCACTCGATTCTAAAAGGGCCTTTCCAACACTAAACAGAAATATGTCCCCATTGTGATAGCAGCAGGGAGCCAGCGTGGTGTAGTAAACCGAGTGATGGACCAGGACACAGGAAGCCTGGTTTTGAACGTCCCATTGGCCATGGAAACTCACTGAGGATGGAGAACTGGTAGAAACCAAACATCTCACTTACCTTGAAAGCCTTGTTAGAGTTGTCATAGGTCAGTGCTGACTTGATGGCACACAACTAACTAAGTGCAGGAGACGCCTTCCATCTATATTGATGGAAACACATTCATCATCAAATGACAGTGAAAGGGCTTAAAGGAGTCTCCCATAATGCAAGACTGGCACTACCAAGTGCAGCTCATGAGCAAGCTACAGTGGAGCACACAACCCCTCTGTTCAGTTTAGCCACCATTTGGTGATTGGCAATACACAAATAGTTGGAATGTGTTTTGGTTATTGGGCAAAAGTGCTAGGAGAAGACTTCCCCCACCCTAACATTGGACGGCATGTCCAAACTTCAGTCCTCCAGATATTTTGGACCACAACTCCCACAGTCCTTTGTCATTGGCAATCTAACCTTAGAATTCTGGGAGTTGTCGTCCAAAGCATCAGGAGGGCCCAAGTTTGGAAATGCCTGTAAGATGGTATCAAATGAAGGAAAGGAAGGGGGAAATCTACAGATGCACACAAGTACATTTTTGGAGACCAATGTGTTGAGATCTGACTTCTTCTGAGACATTTGTAGGTACTACCTGTTCGAGTCTTAATATTTAATTCCAGGAAAAATCTACTGTAGGAACTGCCTTGGTGATCCAGTGAGTGTCTGAATGTGAACCTGGATGCATATTTGATCACTGTGGCAACTTCTACAATAAGTAAATACAGAATACTTACTCGAGACTCCAACATATGTATCTCCAATGAGCACACCATGAGTGGGAAAGATCTCTCTCACAAAGCTACCTCATTGGGATCCACAGGCTCTTGCTAGCAAGCTGTTGCATGGAGTGAGCCCTCTGTGTCCTACCCAAACTGTAATTCACCCCCACAGCCATTCTTGCGTTCATCATCCTTATGTCACAGGTAGCCAGTGTTTATACTGTGCAAAGCCAAACATTTCATCATGCGCTGAATAGCTCTTGAACTTGGTGCCATTTCTACTAAGGGAAGGAAAGGATATTCCTGGCTCCCCTGTAAGACAGATTTCACTTTCATTCCATTGGTTGGAATCATTCATGGTGCAGAGCTTTGCAAACGAGTAACATTAATATGCAGATCTTTATCGTACAACACCACTTGTGAATAGTGATGTACATGCCACCATGCCTGTAAAAAGGTCTTCAGTGCTGCATAGAATCAAGGCACTTTTGGACTGTGGTTCAACCTTTCATGCCAAAAGACTGATGATGTGTGTCTTCAGCCTGCACAAGCCCTTTGTTGCATAACCTAATGCAACAAAAGTATGCCAGATGACCATTCATGGCAAGATATGTGTGCCCATGCACCCTATCAGAACTGAGAGTGAGCCAGTATTTGAATCTGTTTTCCTGTTTGGGAAAGTTAATGTCTGTCTGATAGTGTGGAGTTGCTCATGAGACCTGGAAACTAGGGACAAGGTTTTCTTGACATCATGAATGAAAAATGACAACTGCCATGTGAAAGAGGCGCTCACATTTATTTTCATGCTCCTTTGGTTGATGGAGCTGCTGGATAGCTCAGCACTCAGCAGTTTAGGATTCTGCCTGTGAAGCCAGAAGTTGGGGATTTGATTCCCCACCATGCCTCTGTGGCAGGGGCTGCCCTCAGTGATCCATAAGGTCTCTTCCAGCTCTGCAAGTCTAACCTGCTACTGCTGTAAACCCATAAGAGAACTTTTTGAACATGAATGCTTTGTGGCTGCCAGATGGGGATGAAAGGCAACCTCTGTGGAAAACAGATGAGAAAGGTTGATTGAAGACCAGGAAGCTCCTGACACTACTTGTTTGTAGGTTTTGTGCCACTGCATGGTTTTCCCTTATCATATCATCTCTCTTTCTCTCCCCCCCCCCATCACCCCACAGAGAGACTGCTAAGCATTCCGTTCAATCCCGGGGAAGAACCTGGAAGCATTGTTTAGTTTGATCACATTGATTCAGTCAGGTTGTCCCCTCATTGGAGATCCTCAGCAATCTCTGCTGGATATTAAATAGGACAGGAAAATAATACAACAGAATCCATATATACTGAATTATATGTGTTTTTTTCTCCTTTTGATTGAAGTATGAATGCCCATGCTTCTTTTTATTGTTTCTAATGCTAATTATCACTTCTGCCAATAATAATGTGCCCATTGAACACGAAAGCTAGATACTTTCTTAAAAGACACCTCACTTTTCATTAAACCAAGGATAGGTAGCTTATTGATGTTGCAAATTCTATAAAATTTTGTCTCCCCACCGGTACCAAAACAGTGGCATTCTTCTGTAACAGGGAATTAGCAACCATTGTGTTTGTCCTTGAGTACTGATTTGAGTTTCAATTTATTCTAGTACTTGAGCAGATCTCTCTCTCTCTCTCTCATACACACACACACATACAGAGACAGAGATAGAGAAGTGGATGAAGTGAAGAGATTTCATTTGGAGGCATGAAGATCTTTTCTAAAACAAGTACTGAAAATTCAGCAAGCTCAAGCATTAACTTGTTAAACACATTTATTGAGTTCTTGTCAGTAACCAAACACAGTAAATGATCATTGAAGTATTCTTTTTTTTAAAAAATCAATCCAGATAAATGTACTTTTGTTCAGATTCTTTTCTGGCTTTAAAAAGTGGACCTTATAAGATTGAGGTGACAAGCTTTAACATTACACTCAGACAAAGATAATCTAGGATCCAAAGTCCTTCTTTCAAGGAAGCATTTTCACAGTAGTACAACCTCAGCATAATGTAGCTGGATTGGTGTGATCCCGGACTATTGTAATCTGTTGTCCTGCCTGAGATAAAGTTGGGGATATATGACAAGGGCTTATTGGACAGTGCCCATGAAATCTCCATTCACGATACAGTTCCATGTTGTAACCTAGAGATCGTCCTGCAAAGAGGTTCCATCTTAGAGCTACGATGAGAGCATTTTTTTAAAAGTGTGACAATATCTTCATCAATGTGTCCTTCTCTCCATCAGAGATTCTGAGTCTTGCTTTAACCACCCGATTTTGTTTCCCATTAATAAGCAGCTAAGACATATGAATGGCGAATTCTGCCAAACTGTTTTGTGCAGTGTGGGGATTGTGCATTGTTGTTAATCCTCGCTCCAGTCCATATTTGATTAGGTCATGGTCAAGTGAAAATTAGTTGCTCTAGGTCAGGCCTGCCCAACAGGTAGACCGGGGGCTACCAGTAGCCTGTGAAGGGTTCAAAAGTAGCCTGCCAGCCAGCAATAAAAAATGTGAGGGGATAAGTTCTCCACCTCTACCTCCCCCACCCCAAGGACCACCACTGCCCCAGCAAAGCTCTGGGTCTGCCAGCCCACTGTCTCACCTGAGTGGGGCAGTTCAAGGGCCATGGCACAGTCCCCTGCTCTCCCTACCAGCCAGATGATCGTGCATGACCAATTGAGCTGTTGGTGCAGAGTGGAGGAAGGGGAATGGAGGGGACAGCGAGGGGATGTCCCCCTCTTCTCCCCCCCGGAGAATTCCTTTCTCCCATCCTTCCATCTTCCTCCTCCCACCCCCACAGCTGCCTCACAGAGACTGTGACCTGCCCCTCCTCCTGCTCCCCTTCTGAGCCATTCCCTCCTCCTTGTGCCGCCGTGATTTGATTGCCCCACTGCTGGCTTTCCCATCCCAGGTGCACAGAGAACATGGCAGAAGTGAGTGAGAGCTATGGGTGGCAGCAGCAGTGGCAGCGCGGGGGCTGGAAGGGAGAAGGGGGAAAACAGGAGGAGAAGTAGAGTCAAGTCAGGCCCCGGGCGGGTTGAGAAGGAAAGTGCACCTTTTTAAAAAAGTCTTCCAGCAGCCTGGGCAAGCGGAAGGGCAATCTGCACAAGCATGCACGGGCCTCCTTTGCACCCATCCGCACCGGCTCAAGCAGGTGCAAGGCAAGCGTGTGCATGGTCAGCCTTACCATAGGAACGCATTGAAATATGTTCCCTCCAGAAAGGATTAATTGATTTTCAATATGGGAAACTGCTGCTCTACTTAGATTTTTTTTTTTTTACTTATGAGCATATGCTCGGAACAGATAAAATTCATAACTAGAGGTATTAGTGTAGTAGCCCTCAGGCACTTTCATCCGGAAAAAGTAGACCTCGGTCTATTCAAAGTTGAGCAGCCCTGATCTAGGTGATATGGGCAATTCATGAACAAGAGCGTTCTGCAAATGTTTACCTGAAATTTTCCACACTGTATCTGTGAAATGGGAAATTGTATTAGATTTTTCTGAGAGGGCAGAAAACTACCACATTTCCCTCTTATTTGTTTAGGACACTGTGAAGAAAAGCTTGATGAGAATATTGGGAGAAAGTTCTGTGACACAGTCTTAAGTTATGATGGGCATTGGATAGGTCAAAGGGGAAAAATCTGGATTTCATAGATGAAATATTTTCCGAGCAATTTCAAGTTAGCTTTACGGTGTTCTAGATGAGGTCATTTTAGAATTACAGTGGACCCTTGTATAAGGGTTATGTTTGTATAACATAAAATTTGTACAACATAATAAATTCTAGAGATAGGGGAAATTTGCTTAACAGAATTGCCTATGGGGCAAATCCATACAACATAAAAATGGGATCACTCTGCTTTCAATGGATTCCTATGGGAAATTTGTATAAAGGAAAATATGCTAAACATAATTTCATTTGGAACGAATAAATTCCTTTATACAAGGTACCACTGTACTGTATTTTAAATGTGCCTGGTGTCCTGATTATTTAATTACGTATATGATGGAATTAAAGTTGCACTACTTTATTTAAATACAGTATATTTCTAATACATTTTTGCCCAGTAAAAGTAGCTACCATGAAATATAATAAGCTTAGTGTGTTTTTTTTAAATGTAATTGAATTTTAGAGCTTTTTCATTTGGGGGATCAAAAAAGCAAAGCAAAACAAGGGTAACAAATTAATTTTGTTAAACACATTTATTGAATTGTTAACAGTAACCAAACACAATGTATGACCTTTGTAAAACAAGAAACAGAAAAAAATGGATTTATTTCCAGTCTTGGCAGTTCCTACTACAGATATGTGATGAGGGGAAAATATTTCAATTTCCTTTATATTCTTCAGTGATCTATTTACAATACCTATCTCAGTTTCTGTCCATTATTAAATAAACAGAAGGATCATGATCCAGAAGCAAGTTCCCTTACAATCTTCTAGTTCTGCTTTGCCAGTAACCAGTAATGAGAGTGATACAATGAGAGCTTCCCAAGGATTACTTGGCACACAGGACACAAATCCACTTGGATGCGGTAGTGAACCACCATTTCTTTTTTTAATGGGGCAAGGGAATGATGGAAGCGGGAAGAAGGGAGGATGGAGAGAGAGGAGGAATTTCATATGTACAAAGTCTGAAAAGTCTTTTCTTTGTGAGCTATAGTAATTTCAGGAAAACTGTATCAAAATTGTATAATCATGTTAACGGTAAATACTGTCTTTTTGTTTGCTTGTTATGACCAACTGTATGAATAAATTTCATTTAGTCCCAACTTGGCATCCTTGGTTGGAGCACGGCTGCATGTGGGCCATCTATGAAGTAGAAAGACCGAAGACGGAATGAAGCTGGGGCATTCTGGACCACGTCAATTCACAGTAGTAGCATTCCACTGAGGTTACGAGTTCTTCCTGCTTGTCTGTTCATCACTTGAGGAGCCATTCGTTTACTGAAAGTGGGAGGAAAGAACAACAACATACGTGTTTCCCAATGACAGATGGCTTTGAAAAATCAGCATTGATGACAATGACAACCACTACAACTGGGTGGTGGCAACAGTGATATCACCATACATCCTAACTCTTAGACAGTGGCACTCAGTTTTGGGTTAGATGGATCTCTGTGGGGGAGGGGGAACGACGACGACGACCAGATTTTACCATTTTCCATGAAGCGGGAAGTCCAACACTGACACTCATAGGAGAACATCAAAGTTCCCCCTCTATCTTCTTGCTTTACCTCCCCATGCAACATGTTTGTGTTGTCCAAAGCCTCCTGGAAGCATTGATTAACTCTGACACCAGGTGGGTCATTCTGTGGATTCAGTTTACAGCCACAATGTCCTGCCATTTTTCAAACCTTTATTGGGATCCTTCCACTACTCTCATGATCAAATTTTAGTTGTGTGTGTGTGTGTGTGTGTGTGTGTGTGTGTGTGTGTGTGTGTGTGTGTGTGTGTGTGTGTGTGTGTGTGTGTGTGCTTCAAATTTACACCCACACACCCAATGAGCCTCCCTGGGCCCGCTAAGGTTGCCCATCACAGCCTTACAAACATGCACTATCAGCAGGCAGGGACTTCAGTAGCAGGTATGAAAAGAGTGATTTTGCTATTGTCTACAAATGTAATAAAGCTGTCTTGCAGTAGTCCACCTTGTTTACCGCTAGCACATTTAGTTTTATGTTGCTCCTGGCTTTTTGCAGTGAGGTCATTTTAGAATTACAGTGGACCCTTAGACAACTTACACTCTTTTCTAGCCCCACCTGAAGGAGATGCGAGGGGTCGAATTTGAATGGCTGTACCCGTGAGACCTCTGCCAACACCTTGTTTTTACGAGGTTGCTCCTTTGTAAATAGTTTTGCTAGCAATGCTGCTCCAATACACCGTGTGGCTCTCTGTGTTACACATTATGACAAAACAGTTCTGTAATGAGGTCCTTCCTCTGTGCTTCCTACTTGCTACCTATCACTGTTTATCACAGAAACATACAGAAGCTCTCTTACTAACCAGGCTGTTGCCTCTTGTTGGAGGCAGTGGCCTGAAGGTAACAAAATCACCTGAAGTTAGGGAAGTGAAGAAGGACTGCCTGTAAAAAGCAGGGGTAATTCAGGCTCATTTGATGCAGCAGCATAACTTTCGCTGCTATCTATGAGCTATTGCTATGATTTGTTCCTGAACCGTAAAAACAATCACTGGAATA
Organism: Phrynocephalus versicolor; assembly: GCA_023846285.1. Classification (NCBI taxonomy): domain Eukaryota; kingdom Metazoa; phylum Chordata; class Lepidosauria; order Squamata; family Agamidae; genus Phrynocephalus; species Phrynocephalus versicolor. The sequence continues at coordinate 1,563,689 of JAHTLZ010000010.1, forward strand.
TTTGTTATAGATAACAACCATTTGGCATTTGATTCTTGTCTGCAGAATCCTGGGGCTTCGAGATGAATCTTGTCTGCCTACTGCACATTACATGCGTGGAGGATCCTTCCAAAGTGGTGATTTCCCCGGTGTAGACCTTCAATTTTCCAAGCCCATTTGTTTCAACTCAGTGTCTTTGTTCAGGTTTCCTCAGCCCACCCCAAGGATCAGGCTCTTCCCCTCCATGTGAATTATTTGGCAGAATGTTTAGAAGCCTGTCAAGAATGTTTTGGATACGTGCCCTAATTCTGTGGGCAAGCTGCTTTAGACAATCAGGGCTGGGAAATAGTTCATTAAAATGTATACCATACTCCTACTTCACTAAGATTTACAGCAATCATTGTAAAATATTTCACTTGCTAAATCCAAGGCAGGGGAAGAACACTCGCTAAATTCATCAGCTCACTTGACACAAAAAGAGACCTACAGGAAGAGGTCTCAGTACAGTCCT
>JAHTLZ010000010.1:1573204-1595365 GCA_023846285.1 Phrynocephalus versicolor
GTGCCCATCTCTAGTCACGAGTACGCAATTTCTGCGCCTCTCTGGGTGTGACCACCCTCAGTGAGCGTGCTTGCGCCAATCTCGTGGGCCTGGTCCCAGTTGATCTCTGAGAGATACGCTCCGCCAGGTACTCTGGTCCCAAGCCATGGAGGGCTTTGAAAATCAAAACCAGGACCTTGAACCTTATCCAGCTCCTGCCAATCTAGACATCCAAAAGCATGTAAATGCAAGTAGATAAACAGGTACCACTGTAGAAAGCGAGAAGCGAAATAGTGTTTCCTTGCAGCCATGCTGGCCACATGGCCACGGATTTGCACAACACTGGCTGTTCGGTTTGAATATGGAGATGAGTACCGCCCCTAGAGTCGGGGACAACTAACACGCATGAGTGACGGGGAACCTTTACCTTTACCTTTAAACACAGCAGGCATCACCTAAGTCTGAAGTCATTCACTGCTTAATTTCCAGAACTGTATCAAGTAAACAAACAGTTCCCTTCCTATTGTGCAACAGGTAGTCCATACTACTTAATCTGCTGCAAATGCCATGGGTATTCAAGAGCAGCACCATTCTTTGTATATTTTAATATTAAAATCTATTACTATTACCTTGATGTCACAAGGGCTGTCACAGCACAGTTGTCTGGCAAACATTCAAAATTGTATTGAATCCAGAGTCCCCACTTTTAAAAAATGGACTCAGAAGATGAGAATGGATCAAAAGTGCAAACATTTAAGAATTTTAATAGAGTGGTAAAAAATCCTAGTGCTCTGAGAGATAGGTGAGTCCTTCACAGCTCTCCTAGTATTGGCTTGGGGATTTTCTGTGTTTTATTGGAAAAAGAGAGAAAATTTGGGGCTGGGGGAATATCAGAAAATGCAAGATCTTGGACGAACATCACCCTGGCAGGCTATTCTCACTGAAACATAACCTGTTGCAGTGAAAGGAATGATGAAGGCACAGGAGTTAGAGGAGAGAGCGGTTTTGTTACTTTTCCTTTTCATTAGTTCTCCATTGCGTTGGATAACAATTTAGGCCATGGAAGAAGAGAATGAACATTCTTCCAAGGCACTCTGTTCTCAATTTGAGCTGGGGAAAACCACAGGCCTGGTGCAGTTGTGATCTTGCTGCGAGGGAGACAAACTTCACAAAACCTTTGACAATTTTTTCTGAGTCTCTTCTGGTGTGTATGTTCCACAGGAGGAGATAAAATATGATGAAGACTGTATCTAAGAGAAAAGTCAATTTAAGCCCCCTGCTTGAAATATGTTCTCACATGTCAGTTTTTGTGAAGGATATTTATTTGCTTTTAGTACATCGATTCAGTTACCTGAGTGCTAAATCAACCCTGCTCATTTCACAGTTAGGATTGAATATGGTGCATTACATGCCAGAAAGTCAGAAAACTGGAAGTTAAAGCTCATATAAGGAGGCTGTGCAATGTCACAAACTGTGTTTGCTTACAACTTGATGCATTCAGATGTAAGGCTCAAATCCAGATGTAGCTAATGGAGTGCCTTGAACCAAGAAAGATTCCGCAGCTTCTCTTGATCTTCTATTATTTGGAGTTTAATGTATAGCTAGAGGAGTCCTCCTATGACCGTGGTGGCGAACCTTCAGCACTCCAGATGTTTTGAACCTCAACGCCCACAGTCCTTTGTCACTGGCAAGAAAGGGGCTTGGAATTCTGGGAGTTGTGATCCAAAACATCTGGAGTGCTGAAGGTTTGCCACCGCTGTCCTATGAGCTGATGCATGGCTGATTGTTTCTTGCATCAGTAGTTGAAGAAGTTTGCCTATAGGCTAACAATGTAAGAGTGCTGCTTTGTTTTAATGAATACACAGTGTTTTTGCCAAGCAGACCGGGTGGGGGGGGGGTCTGTAGGGAACCAAGGAAATTATAATGGATTACATGGAGGACATTCCCCACCATTTAAATACAAGGCATTCTCAACACCATGCTGGTCCTCCCAAATGATCCAATCTGTCTTTGGCCTGTTGTGATACAGATTTAGGCAGTGACCATTCATTGTCTTTCAGAGTCATTTGTAAAAACAACTGTGCCATCTCTTGCCCAGTTATATCGTGGTTGCCCCTCTTTATTGCATATGTACTTAATGACTCAAAATCATATCACCCATCGGCCCCATGAATATCTTCTCTGTAAGTCTCCTGTGACCTTCACCCATCTAATAAATATACGTACAGACCTTGCTGACCTCTGAGTTTCTATTTCACTCATTATCTTGGTCTCATTGTTCACCTGACTTTTTTTTTCTATCTTAGGAAAATTTCTAAACTTCTCTGAAACTTCCCTTTTAATATTTCAACTTGATTTAATCATGAAAGAGTTTTGCAGTTCTATTAATTTTCACATTTCTGCTGCTTTTTCTATTTGGCAGATTGTTTTATGAACAAGCACTTCCAATAATAAACTCAGCTTATGTAAGCACGAAATGCACATCCTGTTAATACATTTAAAATGTAATCCTGCAGTATTAGTAAAACATGGTTTCTTCAACTCTTGAATGTTAGGATCATCTTACAGTAATCTTAGCTGTCATGTTAAGCTAAGCACTGAACATAAAAAGGGAATGAGGTTATTGAAAAATTATATGATATATGAAGCTCTATGAGTGTGTGCTTGACCTAACAGTTATGATATGCTGTACCTTTGGCTTTCTGAATTCAAATGTGTAATCCGATATAAGAGGAACAAACCTTACACCATGCAGGCTTCGGTTTTAATTCCACTCACAGCAAGTGGAATTCCTTCAGCTCTGACGAGCAAGACATGTAGCCCTATGGTTATAATGCATTGCTTGAATTATTTTGTTTCTATAAAAATGGCAAGCATAGATAAATCCTAGTAATGAGCAACACACTGCAGGTAATAATTTCTTCGGCTAATTATGCACATTTTGCAGAGGGTGTGTGAGTGTGTGTGAGAGAGAGAATAGCTGTTGTGAGTTTTTCGGGCTGTTTGGCCGTGTTCTGGAAGTTTTTCTTCCTGACATTTTGCCAGATTCTGTGGCTGGCATCTTCAGAGGGCAAGGAGCTCAGGGAACTAGGAGTTCTCTCTGTGCTCTGGGGTACAGAGTGAGTGAGACTGTGGGGTTTTAAAGAGATAGAAACTTTATTCCGATTCTGAACCAAAATACAGTGGATCCTCGTATAACAAGCAGTTTGTTTAACAGAAAATCCGCTTAAAGGAAAAAGAGACAGAGGAAAATCGCTTAGCAGCATTGCCTATGGGGCAAATCCGTACAACAGAAAAACGGTCACAATTAGGGATTACTGTAATCCGTTTTCAATGCATTCCTATGGGAAATTTGTAGAAAGGAAAATTTGCTTAACAGAATTTCATTTGGAATGAATTAATTCCTTTACATGATGTACCACTACATTCTAGGTATAAGGTTCCTTTTGGTATTATAAAGTTTAAAACATGTGTTTAGACAATCTATGAAAATCAAAATTAATTCTACCATACCCAGATCTCTTTTCTAGCAGTTTCCAGAGAGGCAATAATATTGATCTGTATCAGTGATAAAAACACCAGGGCATTTTAATATTAACAAATTTATTTCACATGCACGCCTCCATGAATTACAGTTCACGTCTTCTAATGCATGGACAACAATATCAAGGTCGCGAGTTTCGATACGGTGTGCATGATGGAAGCATGGTCAATTGGGAAGAGAAACAAAGATGACTTAAGGGTGCAGCAGGAGCATGCATCTGGCAAGCAATACAGTAGGAACCCCATATCCACTGATTCATTATCCACCTATTCAGTTATTCACGGTTTGCAGAAAAAATTAAACAAATAATTCAGCAGCTGCAAAGCAAGCTACTGTCACAGACAGCAGCTGTAAAACAATCTGCTCTCATAAAACAGCAGTGTAAAGCAAGCTACTGCCACAAACAGCAGCCAGAAAGCAAGCTACTGTCTCAAAATTGCAATCAGAAAGAAGCTACTGTCATGAAACAGCAGTTTTGGGGGAGGTTTTGGTGTTTTCTCTTATCCATGGATTTCATTATCCATGGGTAGGCTTGGAAACAATCCCCAGCGGATACCAGGGTCCTATTGTACTGAAAGTGTACTGGACATGCAACACTTAGCTTAACTTAACATTTGGGCAATCCTTGCAAGAAGCAAATTCAAGTCAAGCTCCAGGCAAAAATCAAAGAAAAATAAAACAAAAGACAAAAAAAATGTGGCACCTTAAAGACTAGCTTCCATATTTTAATGTAGCGTTCCATGGACATGCCCACGTCTTCAGAAATAGGGCAGCAGAATGAGGTGTGCAATACAATATGTAATGGGATATATGTTTCATATCAAAATATTCATTGGCTGAACTCAAGCTGTATTTCACATTTTCTGATATGCACATTCACAGCATAATGCTATAGGTGTTTACTCAGAGGTAGGCCCTCTTGAACTGCTGGAAAGGTCAGTGGTTCAGGTACCCGGTTGAGGAGCCAGAGGTTGAACGATTCCTCACTGTGCTTCCTGGAGAGGGGCTCTACTTCATATAATCATCACAATGGAAAGGGCCTTCTAAGGCCACCAAGTCGAACCCCTTGCTCAAGGCAGGAATACAAATCATAGGATCTCTGTCAGGTTGTATAAAATTGATGGTTCATAGGGTCCTTTCCCATTATGCAATTCTAAGATTTCTGCCTTTCCTTGCTGGGAGAGAGGGCAGGCAGGACCTGATGAAGAAGACACTTGCAGGATGAAGGGGCACCCTTTCCAAACCATAGGTATCCCTTTGGTTTACAGGACTGCAACATCAATAGTCTGAAACCACTTTCCCTATAATGTTGTTGGTTTCCTGTAAGACCACATGGGTTGCTCCTGATAATGCAACACAGATACTTAAGAAAGGTAAATTTAGCTTTTCAAAGCTGAATATTAAAGTGATAATTCTTTAGAAAGATCTGTACAGTTCCTACTGCTTTCATAGATATTTGAATGCATTCATTTAATTTTGTGTGTGTGTGTGTGTGTGTGTGTGAGTGAGTGAGTGAGTGTGTGTGTGTGAGAGAGAGAGAGAGAGAGAGAGAGCTTGTGTAGTTTTGCTGGAAAAATAATGAAGCACTCATCTAAAACACACTGTAATTCTGAGATGGCCCTTGACTCTCAGAAGTCTCCTTATCTTTCTTCCTGATGCCGTATCTCTTGTGAGGCTTTTAAAACAACCACTTCAATTACTGTACTGTTATTACATACATCTTCCTGATTTTGAATTTGTTTCATTTTCTTTAAGCCAACCAACAGTTAAGTGAATGACAGTTGTAATAGTCCTAGAAACGAAACCTGACAAGACAGTTACAAATAAAGTTCCCAGCCATCGGTTTGTGAAGAAGCCCAGCTGTTTAAAGGCAACACAGAGATTCTTCAAACAAAAGAAGCAAAATTAGATTTCCCTCTAGCAAAGACAGCATCATCTATCATCTGAGACATCTACAAAATTCCTTTCAATAACTTTTTTTCAATTGCCTATTTGTCCTGAAAATGCTTCCAATCAATCGCTGTTACTCCAGAAAAGTAACTCATACATACTGCAGCCCTGTCTTTGACTACTGTAACTGCATTCTAATGCTGGCATTTCAGTTCCAGCAACTTAGTCACAACTAGCAACCCACTGGAGCTGTTGGTTCACCTATGTTCCAAATTCTTTTGATTATATTAGATCAGACGAGACACAAGCCTAGTCACTCTTCTGCATGACTTGCATGGGGGCAGGATATGTTGTACTACCTTAGGTAGGAGGACACATGCTCCTGTCCTTCCTTGCTGCTACCACAGACTAGATTATATACAAATGCTCCATCCCACAACACCACTCATATACTGAAAAGACAATCATAGAGTCCTAGATGCAAAGATGCATCCAGCAGCTTGGCTGACAGTTGGATAGTTCTAGGCATCCATCTGCCATTATTGAATTTTAGCCAACATGTGCCCATCTGCATGTCACAGCCAGCTATGCTTATTCATTCATTCATTCATTCATTCATTCATTCATTCATTCATTTATTAATTCATTCATTCATTCATTCATTAGATTTTTATACCATGTCATCTAGCAACAATGGCCAGTCTGGGCAGTTTAGGACATTAACAAGTAAAAATACAAAATACAAAATAAGATACAATATATATGAATACAATATAATATAATAAACACAATAAGAAAAAATATTAATCAAAACAAACAATAAAAAATAAAAGAACAAAAAACTGAAGGCAGAGCATGAGTGAGTGAATGAGCAGCGAGTACAACAAGATGAACGAATAACCAGGGAAAGCTTTTCTATATAGCCATGTCTTAAGGAGTTTCGTAAAGGTAGACCGTGTCGGGGGCCAAACAAATCTCTGGCAGGCATTGATTCCAAAGTCGAGGGGCCACCATTGAGAAGTTCCAGTTCCTTGTTACTGATTTATGAACATCTTTCAGTGATGGCACCCTCAAATGCCCTGCCTGGGACGATCGGGTACAATGGGCAGTACCTTTCGGTAGGAGCTGCTTGGTAAAATCCAGCAGAAGAAACAGCCTATTCAAGAAAGGGGTCTGGAGAAACAGGGCATTTTTAAGAGGATTAAGAAATTATCTTCAGGCAAGCTTTTCCTCAGTGACTGGTGGTTTGAGAGGAGTTTTAAATAGGCTGTTGTGCTTTGTTGTTTTACATGTTTTAATATTGATTTTAGTTACCATTTTAATATGATAATTATTTTTTAAAAATAATCTATACTTCTATTTTTAGCTTTAAAGACTGTTTTAGAATATGTAAGCTGCCTTGGGTCATTTTGGGGAGAAAGGTGGGAAAGAAATATTTTAAAAAAACCCAGAAGGCTACCTCTGGCATAATGGCATTTCCTCATAGAACCTAACTGTGGTTGAAACTACTGGGCACTACATAAACAGCCTTAGGCTGAAAAATGCTTCATAAATATTGTGAGAGTTTTCAATAAAATACATATTTAATTTATTCCTTTCTCTCCCCACCTCCCCAAATCTGGAGATACTTGAACAAATCTTGTGAAGTCTGTCTTCACCAGCTGATTCGAGGCAAACACACAAAATAAACAAGCCATGAGCAACCATTTTAGAAGTCTCACTCCTAGCATCTCAGGTATTGGATGCTAGGTGAGGGATGCCTAATTGCACACATTTCCCACTGTGCTTCTTTACCTGTTTCCATGTGGAGCAAAGAAGAAACTTACTTTTATACGTTATTCTTGTTATGGTGTCCCTGTTAAGCATACGGTTTAGAAATGCATTTGATGATTCAGATACCTGTGAGGGAAAGAATTCACTGTCAAAAGCTAGTCATCACATATTTATTACTTCAAAAAGTACACACATGCCTCATGGGGGGTGGGGGTGGGGGCAGAGCAAAGATCGCAAGAGCAAATAAAGAACTAGCATGGATTTCAGCTGGAGGGAAAGCAGGTACTACAGCCCCACCAAGTTGCTGTTGGTGTGTGTTTCAGAGGATCTCATACAGATAGTAAGGTTTGATGGTAAGAAATAGAACAGAGGCTAATGTTTTAAATCCTCGGCTAATCCTAGTTATCCAAGTATTCTGCAAACCTGGATCATGCAGGGTGTTGCATTTTGGGGGAGAAAGCCACACTCTGGCAAGGCTGTGTTATATAGTCAACCCACTCAGGGCTGTCCATACCTGATCCATGTACATCTGTTAGGCAGAACAAAGAAGCATTAGTATATAAGTTATTTATGGGTCCTGAGTGATGTGCAGGCAGTGGGAATGTTAAATGAGCAGAGCTTGGCAAAGTACTATTGCAATGTGTTGTACACTGCTCAGAGTTCTTGAGGGAAAGTCGGGTGGTTAACAAGTACAAATAAATATATATATATATTTGGACGAGATATCTCCAAATGCCTGAGCCAGCACAGCCTGTGGCCATACTGGCTGACAGCTTCAAGGAATCCGATTGCCAAGCACTTTGAATGAGCACACGGAAAATGTGTTAAAAATCATACCTGTCAAGTGTCCCGTTTTGGCTGGGACATTACTGTTTTTTAGACTTTGTCCTGCCATCTTCCTGGAACATTTATTTTCATGGAAATGTCCCAGGAGGTGGCAGTAGTTGACAGGGAGGCTTTTGGCTTGAGACTCGGTAGAGAGGGGACAAGATGCACTGCTGAGGGAGCCAGATCGTGCGCATGCGCGCGGGGGGGGGGGAAGAGGCTGGTGGCGCATGCATGATGACTTTTTTTTGTGTTTGCACGTGCACATAACGCCTCCCTCCTCTCTTACTTAACAGGTATGGTTAAAATGCTCCTGTGCAAGCCATGTGTGGCATGCAAATCCAAGGTTATACCCGCAATGGTGCTTCCCACAGGTTGGCTGCTCAGCTGATATTTATCTGCCTATAGCAAGTGGTTCTCAACCTTTTTTCACTTGTGTATTCCTTGGAAGCCCATTTTCCTAAACTGTACCCTTCATATTAGCAAAATGTTTGTAATTAAGATGGCTGCTGTTATCCCAAATATATACGTTGCAACTGTAAATAAATGGGCCAACAACAGGATTAAAGCAACGGAATAATAAGATGAATAAATAGTGCATGTATATATACATTCAAAATGCAAAAGATAGAATTAATTCCAGTAAATACATCACAGAACACTCAGAAGAACTCACTCTTTGAACACGGCTGAAGAGGCTGCATACAGAAACAACGGTACTGGTGCGACAGCACCCAAATGTGCTGCAGTGGTGTGTACACAACACATAGTTTAGGGAGGGTGTCCTCACAATTCACCAATATTACAAAGTGAGGGAATGGGGCTCTTCTTGGGGTTAAATAATGGAGAAAACATGCTGTGCCACTTCCTATAGCATTACATTATTTTCACTACTTTTGACTTTTATCTTATTTTATATAGCTGATATATCAGCCTTCCCCCACCATTATTCACTCCCCCCCCCCATTCCTTAATGTCTTCTGGGGGTGTGCGTACCCTAGACTGGAACCAGTGGTCTATAGTAAACAGACCAAACCACATCTTTCTTGGGGTTTTTTTTGGAGGGGGGACTGTACCTCAGTGGTATTGATGAGTGCTTCGGATGTGAAAGCCTGCTCATTGAGAAACAGGACAGAACACAATTGGTCTTCCTGAGTCATGAAAACCTAGGTATGGACAATATTATTGTAAACAAGACCACTAGGGTTGGATTAAATGCTTGGTTAAGTTCTCAGATGGTAATCATGAACCCAGGAAACAAAGCAGGAACAACAGCCAATTACAACTTTCATATAAGATTTAACCGGTATTTGACTTTTTTGGTTCCTGTGATTGGGGCACGTGATAGGGCAGTACCTTGTATATTAGAAGAGCCATTCAGATATATTTCTTTCTTTCTTTAAAGATGCTGCTGGCACTGAGGTAATCTTCAGAACTCAAGGAGCAGCAAATCCTGCCTGCTCTACTGGACTACTTTTATGGCTCCCTCATTCCCTGAAGGAAAGCAGTATATTTGCAAAATTGCAGGACATCAGGGCCAAGACTGAATGAAATCTGGAATCCTATTTCATCCTCAAGTACTTGGCCGGGCACTTTTATTCCATGAGCTTCTGTTGTTGTGCAATGGAGGGCATTCAAATGTTAACCTAGGGAGGTTTTCTAAGCAAAGGAAACAATGACCTCTTTGCTTATCAGTACTTAGTCTTGTTGAAAGCCTAAAGGCAACCAGATAAAAGCATCATTTGATGTGAAAGAGAGGGATGGTACACAAGGAAAATGTTTTGTTGTTACTTGGCTTATGAAAATGTAATTGCTAAATTTGCCATGCAACTCTATTTGGACAGTTTTGGATGAGCCATCTCACAGCGCTCTGTAACTCCTTGCCTCCTGGCAGATGGGTCAAAAGGATTTTGCTAAAATCTTGGTAAACACACACATAGGGTACTTGACGGCTTGCTTATTGTTGAGCAAGATGTGAATAACTCATCTAAGGCTTAAAACTGGCAAAAGTACATCAAAGCAGCAGTTTTTGCTTCACGTTTGTTCCTCTCCTGCTTTACTACTGTACTGCTTTATTGCCTTGCTTATTATTTTACTCTGTGAAAGACACCCCTCCCCCAAATGCAAGGGACAGTCAAAGAGTACAATAAAATCACAAGCAGCTTTTGCAGATGAGGAACATGAGGAGGCCCTCATTGTTGCCTGCAAGAATAAGGCGATAAAGGATGTATAACCCTAACTGTTGCTGCTGTGACTAGTATTCATCATCACTTACTGGCAATATGAGATCTTTGCTACTAGACTACTGGATCTCAAAATCCATTCTAGTGCCAATCGGATGGAAGATGTAATAGGTAGAATTTGCTTTAACCCTCCAATGTCCATCACGCTGGCACACCACCCAACACCACCGTGGCCCAGTCACTTTCACCAGGTGCAGTGAACAGAAATCTGACCACTAGAGAGGGGCAAAAAGCTTGGCTTGGAGGTTCATGCCAGTTCATATCCACAGCACCCCAGGTGCCACGCATTCCCTAACCCCACGTCCCTGGACAATGATCCACTCACCAATCAGAGCATGCTCCTCTCCTCCTCCTCTTTAGCCATTCCATCAGTTCCTGGCAGGAGCATGGGTTTTCCTGTCCTGCCTGGTGTATGATTGGGCAATCCGCCAAGGAGCACGGCATTCAAGCCACCTCAAGGACCACATCTCCCTTTATAAACCTGCTTAGGTATTGCAATCCTAGGGATAGGCCTTTCTCCTGCCAGAGACTGGTCAAACAGTTGAAGGGAGGAGCACATATTGGCTGGAGAGTGGAGGGTCCAGCCAGGGAGGTGGGGGACTTGAACACATGGCACCTATGGTGCCATACATGGAGACCAGTGTGAACCTCCAGACTGCATGCCCATCTCTACTAACAGTAACAACCCATACTGGGTGAAAAAAATCTGGGGGGGGGGGAGAGAGAAGGGATGAATGGAATCCTGAATGCCCATCTTCTCAGTCCTGCTGGCTGAGGGATTTAGAGAACTGCAGTCACAAAAGGAACTTCTCTGAGCTCTTCTGTGGCCAACTCTTCACATACTCCAGGAAGAGTCAGGAGGAACTCATTTCTTCATAGGGAGAGCTTTTTTTCATAGTTTAAGTATGAGTTGGCATTCAATGAAAGAGGATTGTCTGTGAGAGGGACTCCCTATAATAATTTCCATTATTGCTGGGGGGGGAGGGGAGAGGGCACTGTTTCACCTGCATAATTACTTATAAACTGCCCAGAGAGTGCTTTAAGCATTATGGGGTGGTATATAAGCAACACACTTTTTCTTCCCATATACAGTATGCACATGGTTGTTAGCTTGTCAGATTTAATGGTGTTGAATTTTTTTTTTAAATCAAAATATATCTTTAGATATCAGATGTTTGCATTTGTGTACATTGCTTCATCCTTAATTCCATACTGGAGCCTTTATGGGCCCAGAGGACAAACCACTCTTTGGGCAAGCTGAATCTCAGTGTGCATCTAACTGTGGTCACCCACAAAACTTTAAATAATGATGGTTTAAAGGGAGAAGCATAGGATGAGGACCAAGTGAAATAAGAGGCATTAAAAAAAAGAGGCAAATTATGGGTATTGTAAGAAGCACCAAGAAAATCCATATACTTTTTAAAGGATAGAAATTGACTTTAGTAGTGACCGACTGTTCCACGGAGAAGGGAGCCACAGTGATTGCTTTCAATTATACAGTAGGACCCTGGTATCCACTGGGGATTGGTTCCAGGCCTTACCTTGGATAATGAAAACAGTGGATAAGAGAGAGCGCCTGCCCACCCACCCCAACTGCTGTTTCCTGATAGTAGCTTGCTTTATGACTGCTGTTTTAAGACAGTATCTTGCTTTATGGCTGCTGTTTGTGACAGTAGCTTGCTTTACAAATGCTATGTGTGACAATAGCTTGCTTTACAGCTGCTGTTTGTGACAGTAGCTTGCTTTGTGGCTGATGAATTATTTAATTTTTTTCCCTCTGCCAACCATGGATAACTGAATCCGTGGATACGGGGGTCCTACTGTAATACCATTTAACAGTAGGCTTCCTCCATCTGATGTTTCCCAAATGTGTGTGTTTGCAGCTAGAGCTGGTTTGTGGGCTGTGCAAGGAGGGGCACTTCAACTCTAAATTTCAGGATAGACTCTCCTGTTTGGACCATGCACTGCCGCACAGCCGGAAAGGAACGGTTAGGCAAGGATGTGCTCAGCTATGATGGTGCTGTCCTTAAATACTGAGCAACACCTGAGTACAGGAAGCCACAAATATCCCCAAGTTTTTTTCCTTCTTCTTACAAGAATAATATTCAACATTTTAAGAAATGGTACAGTACTTACTTTTATAAATATAGAAACTACCACCAAGCCATTGGGACTTTTTGCAGCTTCTGTAACATTTGTATATAACTCATGGTTATAATGGATTAGTTGAACCTAAGGACAGAAGGGGAGGGGGAAATCAAGATTAAATACTGGAGAACCAAGCCCACTGCTTTCTTCCAAAATAGCAAATATCATCTTTATAAATTCAGATTTGTTTGCAATACAATCTCTACCAAGCCTGTACATTTCATAATAGAATTTTTTTTCTCCTGGAGGTTTTGCTGCCCGCATGATTTTAATAACCACAGAGACCATCTGGCTTGTACTGGCACTGCACCAGTTGTTTCTGCTCTCTATTGTTGAGGAGTGAATTCAACACATTAAGATGCAAAATGTACTGCAGAGGTCAGCGCCAGTCTCCTGCTGCAACAGCAGCCACTTTGCTGTAATCCAGGTACATGCCTCTTCTGCGGCATCTCAAGCTCCAATGAGGGGCAGCTGAAGGTGGACAACTGTGAGAGACAGAAATGGATCCTGCAAGTCTTATACATTTACATCATACTTAGGTAAGATACAGCAACGGGTACTTCTCAAGGTGAAAAATCTGAAGCTATACTGAAAATGAATCTCTGCCTTCAAAACAGTCAGTACATATCAAATAGAGCTGTGCCACTTGCAATATACAGTGGTACCTTGTATAAAGGAATTAATTCATTCCAAATGAAATTATGTTAAGCAATTTTTCCTTTATACAAATTTTCCATAGGAATGCATTGAAAACAGAGTAATCCCATTTTTATGTTGTATGGACTCGCCCCATAGGCAATTATGTTAAGCAAATTTCTCCTATCTCCGGAATTATGTTGTACAGATTTCATGTTATACAAACTTTGTTATACAAGGGTCCACTGTATATGAAGTTCAGTTTGCCTACCATCAATGGTCTCTGCCTTCCTTAATATGCACTTGCTTCGTGTGCTCTTAAAAAAGAGCATGAAACTGCCTCATTCTCCCTTTGAACAATCGAAGGGTATAGGCACCCAGCAGAGTGGGGCACCTTTGGCACCCTTCCCATGTTAGTGAAATATGGTTGTCAGTGTTCCTCCCCATTGACTGGTTAGGGCTGATGCAGGCTAATGAATTTTGTTTTTAATGGTAATAATAAGTTTATTAATATTCCATCATCTTAACAATTAATATTTCTAAATTAATTTCAACAAACTATTCTATTTGTCTTTCATCATATTGTCAGGGTGCACTTAACATTGATTACATCACGTCTTAGTACCACCTAATGCATTGTTTCTTCTACAGCCTTCCTCATTTCTGCCTCAGTGCATGGAAAGCAGGCGTCAACTGTTTTATGAATTGCCAATGATGGAGACTTGAAAGAAACCATGTAATATGTAAACAGTGGCACAAAACTCATTGTGCCAGTTCAAACAGAAATACCGGGTTTAGAGCTGTGCCACTATGGAGATCATAAAAATCCAGCCACCAGTGTTGATATATAGAGATGTAGCTGAGAGGACTTGGATTAGCAAGGATGTTCACCAGATGAGCAACTTGCTCTATGGGTAACAAAGGTACCAAGTGTTAGGCCAGACCTGTTGTTCAAGGGCCCGACTCTGCAACTATGGCAAATGTCATTCCTGCAGATGACACAACAACTGTGGAGCAGACAGACCAAAGATTTGTTAACATTCACATCTGGCCCATCAAAGTATATGGACATCAACTCTATTTCCAGAGTAATAGTGCATAAACAGAATATACAAAGACAATTCACACAAAATAGCCAACACACTTTGGACAGGCTTCAAAAACTGTGAGCCATTAAAAGCAGGCATGATGAAGGGAGGTGGACATTTGATGAGCTGAACTATAGAACCATGACTTCTTATCCATTTAATCTTCAAACCAGCATTCACAATAATCCCACTACCTTGTGGTTGCTTGTCAAATTTTATTTTTTTAACTACCTATGCAACAGGGACAAACAACATTGCACTGTGTGAATTTGTGTGAGGAATAGTCTGAACGCAATGACAATTCCAGTGTACTGCATGTTATAAAAATGCCCTGAGTCCAGATGAATGCTTACACATGGAAAACAAACTGCCTTTCCCCTGAACACTCAAAACTAGAAAACACAATTTGGAGGACTTTATGGGTTGTAGGAAAGATCAGGAATGATTTCTGGTTCTAATGGATAAATCTCTAAACAGCTTGGGTCCAAGCCATCTCAAGGACCACATCTCCCTTTCTGAGCCTGCTTGGGTGTTAAGATAATTGGGATCGGCCTTTCTCTTGGTGCCACCACCATCACAAGTGCATATGATGGAGACACAGGTGGGGGCATTCTCTTTTGTTGTTCCCAGAGTTTGGAACTCCCTCCATCCAAAGTCATGAGTTTGGAACTCCCTCCAAAGTCAGGAGGACAGGCTGGCTTCATCTTTGCTATCCTTCCATAAGGAGGCAAAGACCTCTCTCTTCAGGCAAGCTTCCCCTGAGTGACTGGTTGCCTGAGTGAAGTTGTTAAATTGATGGTTGTGCCTTATTGCTTTGAATACGTTTCTGGTATTGTTTTTATTTAAGGGGTATCTGACTCTTTCTAGTATACTTACTATTTTCAGATTTAAATGTTGTCTTTTAAGGCCGTGATTCCTATTAACTGATTTGGGTCCTTTTGAAGAAGAAAGAGTTTTTTTTTTAATGATAAAAGTCCTCTCCTGTTTATTGCGGGAGATTGGTGCCTGATCCACCCCTGATGAAGGAACATCTGCAAAATGCAGACACCTCAGCAAACTGACCTTGCGCTGCTCCTGCTGGCTGCGTTTCCAAAGACAGGTTTTTAACCCCCTCCTGACACCTCAGCAAACCTTGCTGCCAGGACCTCAGGTTTGCTGAGGTGCCAGGAGGGAGTTAAAAACTTCTCTTTGGAAGCCTGCTTCTCTCAAGGAGAAAACATCATATACTGAGACTGTAATGTATGAATTGCATTGTGGAGGGGGTCTACTGTAACTTGTGGCTGTTCAGTGCTGGTGGGCATAATAAATGGCATTCTGGTCAACAATAGATAAACTATAACATGTATGTCTTGGTTTCTAGTATAGCTCTTGATCCAAGTGAATTCTAGAGTCCCTCCAATTTAAGTAAAAGTTTTTTTTTCATAATTGGACCAAACTCCTGCACTATTGCTTTGTGGTTCATTTAAAAATGATGATATAGGGTCTTTTTAGTCTCTGTGACCAGAATACAACTGCATACAGTTGTCCCCCGCCCTTTCGCGGTTCATATACTGTGGTCCCGGTAGATCGCGGGTCCGCAGTATATGAATAAAAGGCCCCTTGGGGTAAGGAGGAAAGGCCTTCCCAGGCCCGTCAGAGGCCCCCAAAGTGCTTCCCTGCAAACTGGAGGTGACTTCTGGTAAGCCAGAAGTGACTTCCAGATAACTAAAAAGCACATTTGGGGCCTCTGGGGGATGGGAAAGCCCCCTGCAGGCCTGTTTGCAGCAGTGCCAGGCCTGGGGTAAGTACAAGAGCCCCAGAGAGCCCGCCTGGTCCCGACCTGACCCAGCATCCGCATATTGCGGATTTTCAATTATTGCGGGTCGGGTCAGGTCCCAAACTCCTGCGATAGGTGGGGGTTTACTGTAATTGCATTGGAATAACCACATCAGCATAAATCTCAACAACAAATTGCCACTAATTAAGGAACTGAAGTGTGCAAGTCTTTATTATATACAAAGTCACATGACCAGTGTGTGGCAGTACAGGCAACGACTGAATTTTAAAGTAGTGGCAGTTCAACACCAAAATTTATGCCATTAGATTTATGATTGATTTGATTTATGCTGTTAGGCATATGTACTGTTATTCTGCCATATTTGTTTTTGTCCATTGCCTTGACAGCCAAATTGGGGGGGGGGCAAATGTTTTTGTTTTGTTTTTAAATAGGAAAAAAGTGCATATGGTGGATATTTGAAATTTGAGGAAACTGTTTACCACCACAAAGGTTACAATAAAATCCAATACAGATGCAGTACAATGTACATTTTGAAAAATATATTGGGAGAATTAAAATGTCCCATTGTAGCACAAGGGTTAAAATCATGGTTCATCTGTAAATCCAGTTTTTCACTATCAGGTCTTTCAATAAAAGAACTGCTGTCATTACTACCCATAAGAAAAGCTGGAACATACAAATAACACTTGAAAGATTTTGAGTTAGGACTAAAGTGTAGCATTTGCATGTGGATGCTTAGGCAGATCTATCTAAGCATAGCAATTTGCACTAACTGCTTGTGTAAAATACAGCAATACACTATTAGAAACAAATAAAAAAAACTTGAGGGGAATGGATAAGTTCCACGAAGCAAAGGAACAAATTTCTTTGCTAACTTTATTAGAACCATCAAGAACAAACAATCTGAGATGATTAGCATTGTTAGATCAAGAGATATAAATAAGAAGGGAAAAACAGAGCAGAATCTCTGGCATCAAGAGAATTTGAAAGGCAGGGCAGGAAAAATAGGACAAAGCTGATATGACTGATGAAGGTAATACTTACAAATAATTCACATTTGCTGAAGGGTTCCATTTGAGTGCTTCAACAATTCTCTTGTCTGGAACATCCTGGGGCGTATCAAGGACTGCACAGGCCTGGCAATTTTGTAAAAACTGCACTCTTGTACAAATTGGCAATTCCACAGGGCTTGTGTTTCTGCAGCAGCCCTAATTCTGTGTGTTATGTGCCGTCTAGAGCTTTTGGGGTAAATGCGAGAGTCAAGGAGTGGTTCTACCAGTTGAACCCCCCAGCACATTTCCATGGGTGAGTGGGGTTTTGAACCCAACCCTCCTGAGTCCTCGTTCCACAGTTTATCCAATTCAGCACACTGGGTATCAGATTCTGTTTCTAGCAATATGGGCCCCAATGGCCAAGGGAATTGAGATGTCCCCCAAATCCTTCACTCATGTAGACGGGGCACTTTATATAAATGATACTGAGATTATAGCCTTGCCCTTAGAGGAGTTTGTTTGCTTGTTGTTGTAGCCTCAACCCAGGGACTGGCCCCTTGAGAGCTCTCGGGATTGCCATGGATGAAGAGAGTTCAAGTCAGGAATTCACAAGTGCAGGGTCTTTCCACCACACACAGACTCTTCTCACGTGCAAGCTGTGACGATCCCCCTTTCACAAACTGAGTTTTCAGGCACAACCGGGTTTGTTTCGACATCCCACTGCTGTGCCACTAAATTGTGACGACACCTCCCTTTTACATACTGAATTCTGTGATGGAAATGGTACCGCTGCCACCTTTTATTCACTTAATAATGCTGCCACCTTTTAAACTCGTCGCCTCATGAATTGGGACAGACTCAGATGAATAATATAAAAATAACAAAGTTTATTGAGAAGATAAAAATATATAACAATATCTGAGGATGGTATGCGTTGCCTTTAACATATACTGTAATAGATCTAATCAGCTCTACAAGCCTCCCTGTCTTCAATAACTAGTAAACAGTATAGCCCTCACTGCCTGACAGAACTCTCAGAGAACAGTGCTCTCTCCCAGCACTCCCTCTCAACTTCACTGAACTCACTGAACTGAACTAACTGCCTAGGCTCCACCCTTTTTATATCATACCATTCCCCGCCCTCCTGCTGGGATTGGCTGATGATTTGTATATTCATCACTCCTGTCTGCAGGGTTTGTCACACAAGCCCCCTTCCTTCCTTGAGCATGCATGCACACACATTAACATGCTCCAAGTTATGACTTAGATTCAATTACTGGAGAGGAAGGGATCCATGGGGAGGGAAGGGAGAAGTTGCCATTCAGAAACCAGCTCCTTCATCTTCATCTCTATCACCTTACATGGCTTGCGAAAGGTAGGGGCAGCACGAACACACACACACACACGAACACACATACACACACAGAGGGAGTTGGGTGAAGGACAGGTAAGAAACAAGGTTTTTCAAAAAGCCTGAGCAAGGTGGCTTCTCTTCCAGGTTCTAGCTGACATCTAGCTGACATCTCGTGTGACCATTTTGACAGAGGCTGGGGTGTAGAAACCCAAGCAGCATCCAGCCCATCCTAACCAGGCAGGCAGTCAAGGAGGAGAGTCAATGGATGAAAAAATTGCAGTATCTTGGCAGCTTGGAAACCTTGCAGGATTATGTATAACTTCTACACATGCAACCCAAGCCACCCACCAGCGGATCAACTATCAGAAGAAATGAGCACTTAAAGCACCTCCAGGATGCCAATTCTGCATCCAAGCAGAACAGACTGCAAACTATCTACATCTGTTCCTCTACAACACCGTCAGGCAGCAATGATTGCAAAAGGCTGGCCCAGATGGGCATGTGTTCCTCTGAAGTAACTGCTTTATTTCAATGTTTTCCCCTCCTGTCTATACAATGTAATGGAACTCTTGCTAATGAGAGTGATAAACCTTTGTTTTCCATAACATTTTTTTAAAAAAAAACTCACTGCTAAAGGCATCTTTTTTTAAAGAGTCTATCAGTATGTATGTATGTGCTTGGCAGAGTAGAGGTAGAGACTACAGAAACATCTGAAGCATACAGTTGACATTATGACACAGAAAAGTTGTATAGTAAAATAGCACCCAGAATCCCAATTGGCCTTGCCCCAGGTTCAATTGCAAACGTCTTGGAGCACCAGTGTAGGTAACAATATTTTCAACATGTCATAATAACACAACATGCAGTCAGATCACACTGTGGTATGCATTTGCAATTGTTACAAATCTTCAGCAATGCTGGACAGCAGCGGTGTCCAACCTTCGGTTCCTAGTTGTTTTGGGGACTAAAATTCCAGGAACCATCACCATTAGCTGTGTTGGCCAAGATTTCTGGCAGAAGAAATCCAAGATTATCTGGGTAACCCATGTTGGGAGCCACTGCTGTAGAGGATGCTAACTAGGAGATGTAATCCATGCTGAACATCTTTTGAAGGCAGCTGCTCAAGCAGCAAAATGCATTACAGCTGATTTATTAAAAATAGAAAAGCCTCATTATCAAGAAAATACAGTATAGTAAAACGAGGCATGTGAAATTTCCATTTAAGTGGAAGAGAGAGGAAGAAAGGGGGCAAGGCAGAGATTGCCTTATGGTACCAAATTTTTAACAGGAAGATCAAAATGGTTGATGTAGAGTCTTAATTTCTTCTAGCTGATATTTCGGCAGAGGAAAAAAAATACTGCTTGACCTTTTTTTCCTTTTCATTTGGCACAGTAAGTTATCTTTTTTTTTCAAAGTTAGCAAACAAACTAACTCAGACAGAAGGAGTAAAAATATCAAAAGCAATAAAATCATCAGTCTGAGTTTTGACAGCCATTAGAGCGGGAAGAAGCATTCACACAACCCTATTGTAGCCTTTCTTCTAAATGTCTTGTAAAGAATTAATGAAGTTTCCCTACTAAATGGTGGCAAGGGCCTACAGCCTCATTAACCATCAGTCTTTGATTTCACTGAATTTTTAGAAAATCTTAAGTCTTTAGCACCATGCCCTCCTTGACATTTTGGGGCTCTGTAGCAAAGGTTTGGGTTTTTACTCACTCAGAAGTCAATAGAGGCAAAAAGAAAGAGGTCACTAACCCTGGTCTCCCGGCGCCGCGCCCCGCTGCGGTTCAGTAACACTCCAAGATGGAGATACTGATGTTGAAGCACAGGCGGGAGCTTTGATTAAGAACCATAATGAGCCAAGAAGGGGTATAAACAGTGCTTAGTATCTACTTCTGTAATAAGAGCAAGCTCTCTTAGGTCTCTTAAGCTCAGGATGTCCACTCCTGGAAGCAGCATTTATGAGAGCAATATCATTAGTGAAGTTAATTATAACCATGTATGTGTGAACTACTAGATCGGGTAGTCGAACTACATGACCTAAGGAAGAAGAGATTCTCAGTGGTGGTATCTATGACACACCTTCTGAGAGCTTCTGTGAGACAAGGAGAGAATGCCCCAAAGTTGTACTGAGTTTTAGTGTAATAAAACCACCTGTGGCTTTTAAAGTGCCTGCAGTATAACAGAAAAAAAGTGGACATGCTTTTGTCAATGGAAGACACAACAGTGTTCATTATCTAAAAACAAATAAAAATCTGTCTACGAAGTTCCACCTGGGAGTTAAACACACAGCCTTGCAACTTGACATGAATAAAAAGTGGGTAAGAACTATTGAGGAAATGCGACACAATAAAAACTGAGTGGTTTTGATATTTTTAGTTATGAGGTAACCAGAGGTTCCCTGTTTTGCATTTTAATACAAGTGAGGGGCATCTGCTAGGACGAACTGGCAAGTAAGGAGGAGGCTTAATTCTGCATGCACCTAATCATCATGAGGACACCTCATGAGGAGAGAGGACCCCTTGGAAGTTGTGTGCGACTCTTTGTGACCCCATGGACCAGAGCTCGCCAGGCCTTCCTATCTTCCACTGCCTCCTAGAGTTTTGTCAAATCCATATTGGATGCATCGATGACACCGTCCAACCATCTCATTCTCTGCCATCCTCTTTTCCTTTTGCCTTCAATCTTTCCCAACATCAGGGACTTTTCCAAGGAGTCCTCTCTCCTCATGAGGTAGCCAAAGTACTGGAGCCTCAGCTTCAAAATCTGTCCTTTCAGTGAATATTTGGGGTTGATTTCTTTCCCTGCCAAGAAAATTCCATTGACAGAAACAAAAGACTCATCCTAGTCCTAACTAAATAAGGTGGAGATGCAGGGAGCCATGCCTGCCAGTTCCCCTCTCAGTTGGGCAAAGGCAAGTGGTCTCCTCTGTTCCTTCCTAGGGAAGCTCAAGAGGAAAACATGAGAAAGAAAGAAGTAACATCAGTCCAACCCTGAAAACATCCATCTCATTAGAAAGAAGATCAGCATGGGGCCCCAGCAAAGACCAGTCTGGAAATTCTGGCTTTTCTGATTTACTCATCAGTTGTGGGAATTATTAGCTGGTAGCAAGGGAAGCAGTTTGGGCTTCCTGTGGCTGCTCATGCATGTAAAACCTGAGTGATTCCCAACTCCAAGTGTATCAGACATGGAAACCCACATTAAAATATAATAGTCTCTATGGTGCCACATGTTTGTATCTTTTTGCCTTGTTATTTTAGATTTTGTCTGATATGCGTGTGCAGACTAACTCAGCTACCTCTTCTAAAACCCCAAATTCCAAGCAGCAGCTAAAACAAACCATATCTTCTCTTAAGGCTTCACCAGAGAAGGGCGGCAACATTCGTAGTCTTCAAGGCACCAATGAAAATTTCCACTAAACAGCTGCAGCTCTGCGTAGTCCACACATGAATGTGCTACAGCTGCATTGAAGGTCAGGCTGAGAAAGATCAGAAGACAGCTGGAAGTGCAGCAGTTTGGCACAAAGATCATCTGGATTCTACTGAATCTAGTTAGGAGGTTGTGTCAATTCTGGAGAAAATGACACCTCCTCACCTTAATTAACGAGCCATCAAAAACTGACATCATTTTGTTGAAAAACATGCCCATCAGAATGGGATACCACAGCTCCAAAAGTTCTTAACTTTAAAAAAATGTGAATTGACCAGCTAACCTATTTATCCTGCACGAGCTTGCCTAAGTACTCACATGTATCAAAACTCACACACTTACTGCACTATTTTCACTGGTTTCCAGCCTCAGAATTTTGTTTAGGGTTTCTTTCTCCATCTATCTACAGTTGTGTGTGTGTGTGTGTGTGTGTGTGTGTGTGTGTGTGTGTGTGTGTGTGTGTGTGTGTGTGTGTGTGTGTGT
>JAHTLZ010000010.1:1595375-1611264 GCA_023846285.1 Phrynocephalus versicolor
TGTGTGTGTGTGTGTGTGTGTGTGTGTGTGTGTGTGTGTGTGTGTGTTTGGATGGTTGAGTTACCTCCTTCTTTGGTTGTAAACCACCCACAGTAATGGACCTCCAGTAGATGGGTGGTGTAAAAATGTAACCAGCAAACAAATTCTGAGGCAGTTCATGATGTATAAAAGGTGGATTTTGGAACGCATACATTTAGGCATGGGCCCCTCCAATTGTCTTGTTGCCTATCGTATCAACACATCTGAAGTTTTTATTTCCCCTTTGCTGTTGATGGCACAGTATAATTACAGCTATTTGCCATGCAATATAACTATACACCAATGTCAGAGAAACTGAATATGACCTACACATTTCTAATCCTTCCTTACTCTGGAAAAGTTAATATACTGAATGCAGTATTACGCAATCATATTATCAGAGTTATTTGTGCATTGGGTATAAGTAATTATCCTCATGTTAGTTGTGCCTCAAATAATGTGACTAAAAGTTGATCACCCAATGACCCACTTTTGTTATCAGGATTGTGGGCTCCTACTACTCTCTGTATTTTGGTTACTGGTGATTCTAGTTGAATTAATTAAATACATCAGAAATTTTAATAATAAAATTGACTTAAAATCTCATAGCAAGTAGATTTAAACACCATTTATAATGAAAGGTTAACTACTCTAAATCAACTCAACAGATGGGGATTGTAACAACTCCTATTTCATTCGAGTAGTGGTAATTCATGGTATTAAAATGACAAGTTTTTAAAATAAATGGGCCACCAGAGACAGAGAGAGAAAAACAGAGAAGGACTAGATGTTGTTAAGGGAAAAGAGAAACTGAAGGAACAGAAGTTTTTCTTTTTATGCTTACTTTATCACTGTTTACCCAAAGCTCAATAAATCCATTTCAATTTGGAGATTTTGAAAAAAAATGCCCTAAATATGAATTCCCATTTTGAAATATTTTTAGGATTGCCTTTTTTTTAAAAAAAAAGCTGCATATTTCCTCACCTCACTGGCCAGATGTTCCTCATCTCATCAGGCATCCAACCACTCTGGTGAGAAAGGGAGTCTCCCCACATAGCTGATGAGTGGTTGACTGCCTGGGGTGGCAGGGATGGACTGGGAAGGCTCCTGCCCTTATTATAGTGGCACTACTGATGAACAGCCTTGGCAATATGTAGTAAGAGGTCAGTCAGTGGCCTGGGATGGGCCTCAGCAGCACATGGGATGCCACACTTCATAAGAAGTAGTCACCTCTAATGTTGAGACAATGTCTCACAGTGTTTCGGTGTCTGCGGTTGATGAGGGACAGTTGAATTCTAGTCAGCATTTTTTTTTTCTGATAGGTTAAATTTGTTTCTTTCTACTTAGGAATTTGAGATCAAATTCCCTTAGGATTGTTAATCTGAATCATGTTCCATTTTGTTTACCAGTATAAATAGCTTGGATGCCCAAATGTGGTATAGTGGATAGTGTGATTTGTATGTAGGAATAGCTATTCATGATTTCCTGTCAAAGATTTATTATCATCTAGTTAGGAACTGGCAAACCACTCTAGTATTCCTGCCAAGAAAACTCCATGGATATGGAGTCACAAAGAGTTGGTCACGACTGTAACAACACAACACAGTTAGCACAAACTTTTTTCTGACATTCTGTGGTATGCTTAAATAGCCAACATATTATCTCTATTGCTTCATCTCTGAATCCAGCTTTGCGATTAATCCAAGTGTGTTACTTTTCTTGATTAAAGTAAGATATGATATCAGAGCCTGCAATGTAAATTAACTGCTTGGCAGCTTGGGGGCCTAGTTAGTCTCACTGGAAATGCCCCCCAAAACCAGGTTCTAGAAGGGAAGAAGGGGAAGAGAAGTTAGGTCCAGGAAGGGTTCCATTTAAAGAAGGCTTATATAAATGAGCAGGAATGCTCAGCCTCTGCCAGGGCCTTCCCTCACTTGCCTCTCCAGAGCTGCAGACTGAGGCATCCAAGCTAATGTAGTTTTGTCCAAGTACACAGCTGGAGTCTTCAATGCCCAGCTCCTGTTGCAATTAAATGAAGCTGGTGAGCGTAGACAGCTTCTAGCATCCTCCCACATCCCCTTTTCTTCCAAGATAGACAGAGACCCCTCCCCTTCCTGATTCTGCTCCCTTATTTCCTTGCCCTCCTCCAGCTGCCTCTCATTGGGGAATGATCTCTTCTTCAGCTGAAATGGCCTCACCCTGAGGAAACTTACCCTCCCGCTGACCTGATCCTGAGATCAGGATCTCTTCCCACCTGCCTGCTACCTGGATGCGGGAGCCAGATGGCTTGCTTTGGGGTGTATGCATGCACCTCTTTACGGTAAGCCACAACATTTCACTGCCCTAATGTGTTCATTTACTCTGCAGAAGAACCCATGTTAGAACAGGGTACAGATAAACAGAATGCTTTCCCCGTAGGCAAAGCTGTTCAACAAGGTCACGTTTCACCTTTCTATTTCATCTCTATGCAGAGCACATCATATGGAAAACCGGATTAAATTTAAATGAAAGAGTAAAAACTAGTGTAAGAAATACAAATCATTTAAGACATGCAGATCATACCATATTATGGGCAGAAAACACCAACAACTTGGAAAGCAACTATGGAAAGTTAAAGAAATAGGATAAAAAAGGAGGACTAAAATGAGAAAAATACTGATCACAGGCGAACTGCCTAACTCTGATACTGAAAAAGAAGAATCTGAAATAGTTAAATATTTTATAAACTTGGTTGAGTCATCAAGCAAAATGGAAAGCACAGCCAAGAAACTGGAAGAAAACTGACTGTTGGAAGGGTGACTATAAATGAAGTAGGAAAGATGTGTAAGTGTGTGTTGACGAAGCCATCGTCCAAGAAATATGAGGGCAAGGAAGAGAATCTAAGAAATAATCAAAAGAGATATTGAAGTGGGAGGATATGTAATTGGAGACCAAGGTTAAGACAACCCAAGTGATGATATTTAGAGTGTACAGATATGAAAACTGGTTGATGAAGAAAGCTGACAGGAAAAAAGGAATGCTTCATTTGAAATGGGGTGTTGGAGGACAGGTTTCTGGGGTGCCATGGATCATCCAAAAGACACTTAATGGGGTTCTAGCTCAAATCCAGCCTAAACGCTTGTTAGAAATTAAAATGACTAAATATAGGATCTCTTACTTTGAATATACTATTAGAAAAGAAGACTCACTGGGAAAGAAAATTAAATTATAATACAAAAATGAAAGACCTAACATGAGTTGGATGGACTTAATGAAAGGCTTTTTTGGGGGAGGAACATAACCACTTTCTCCAATTCTAAAGCCAGGTGACCTCGCCTTTTAATTCTAAGAATACAAATCCCATCATCTTGTTGAACAACATTGCAACTCTCTCTTTTTTTTTAAAAAATCTTACTTTCTCAAAGGTACCACATATTCTAAATCTAATGAAGTAATGGGAAAATTTACCTTTTGCACTTCAACTTTCAGAACTCTACAGCTACCTTTCATGTACCGGCTTAACACCTGATTTATTTTGAAGTTCCATGATGGGCTTCTTAGCACAGTCCCCCAGAAGCTCTTTGCTAGCAGTTCAGAAATATATTCCTTTTCCTCTCTCTCTCTCTCTCTGTCTCTCTCTCTCTCTGTGTATGTGTGTGTGTGTGAGAGAGAGAGAGAGTGTGTTTGCATAGCTGCTTTGCTTCATAAAGCCACCTCTGGCCCTCCATCGAGGCAGCTTGGGACTCTTGATATCTCATCCATCTTCCCTGCTGTTTTGAACAGGGCTATGTTCAGTGGAGAGGCTCAGCCTGACAAACAGGTGATTTAACAGGCTAATGGCAAAGTGTACTTTGCCTTGAGGTTGCTTGTTTGTCTTCATTTATTTTGTGTTAACCATAACCATTCTGACAGGTACGCTTAATATGTTCAGGATGCCTCTGGTTATTAAACAAACACATTCTTAACTATAAGATAGACTGAAGGATACATTTAAACATGGTTATGCATATGTTTGCCACAGAATTGATGCTATGTGTTTAAAAGAGCAGGAATCGGGACGGAGTCTTTCTGTTTTGCTATAGGGTGTACACTGGCTATATTCCTTTGGGCCTCACTGTGACTACCAAACAATTCCAATAAACTGGTAGACAGAGTTTACACCAAGAGATTCCTGATGTTTGGTACCTATTTGAATGTCTTCTGCCAAATTCAACAGCCCATCTGACTAGGCCCTCAGAGACCATGTACCTACTAATGCTAACTAAAGATGAGCATGAAATAATTTTTTTATTTCATTTTTGAAAAATGAACTTGCCTTTAAAAAAAATGAAACAAAACAAAATGAAAATTTTAGGTTTGTTCTGTTTTGTTTTTCGTTTCCCCCCAATTGGGCTTGTGTGTGTGTGTGTGTGTGTGTGTGTGTGTGTGTGTGTGTAAGGGGGAAGCACCGGCTTTTTAAACTTTATTTTTAGCCACCAAAGCAAGTGGTGGTGGCAGCCAATGCTGCTTCCATTGGTGGCTAAAAAAAGTTTTAAAAGCCCTTGCTCCCCCCCAAAGTGCCTGATGGGGGGGATGCACTGGATTTTACAACTTATTTTTAGCCACCAAAGGAAGCAGTGATGGTCGCTGCCGCCACTTGCTTTGGGGCCTTAAAAAAAGTTTTAAAAGCCTGTGCTTTCCCCCCAATGCGCCGGTTTGGGTGGGAAGCACTGGCTTTTAAAACTTTTTTTGCCACCAAAGGAAGTGGCTGTTTTGGTGGCTATAAATAAAGTTTAAAAAGCCAGAACTTTCTTCCCCCCCCGAAACACAATGTTAAAAAGTTAAAAACACAATAAACGCACAGTTAGTTGCATATAACACGACATAACACGTAAAAGACATAAAAATGAAAAACGAAACAGAATGAAAAATATTTTTTTACAAAAATTGTTTCAAATGAAACAAAACGGAACGAGGACAAATGAAATCAAATGAAAAACG
Organism: Phrynocephalus versicolor; assembly: GCA_023846285.1. Lineage (NCBI taxonomy): Eukaryota > Metazoa > Chordata > Lepidosauria > Squamata > Agamidae > Phrynocephalus > Phrynocephalus versicolor. The sequence goes on from JAHTLZ010000010.1 coordinate 1,600,350, forward strand.
AAACGAAATTCCCATTTCTAATACTAACATCTTAAGAAGCCCTGAAAACAATGACCAGAGGCTGTCCCTTCTCTGCTGTGGCACCTTCCTTGTGGAGTGTGCTGCTACATCTGGAGTATTGTGTACAGTTCTGGCCACCGTACCTCCAGAAGGATATTATGAAAATGGAGAAAGTGCAGAGGAGGGCAACCAGAATGATTAGGGGACCAGAACACCTTCCTTACCATCTGAGTCTGCAACGGCTGGGCCTCTTCACTCTTGAACGGCGGCCCCTAAGAGGTGACCTGATCGGAGTTCATAAAATCATACACAGTGTGGACAAAGTAGATAAGGAAAAAAATGAATTTCCTCTGGCACAACACTAGAACTAGAGTGCACTCCATGAAACTTTTGGGTGCTAGATCTCAAACAAATAAGAAAACATGCTTTTTCACCCAGAGGATCACTGGTCTGTGGAACTCCCTGGCAGAAGTAGTGGTGACAGCTGTCAGCCTTGACAAATTTAAGAAAGGATTGGGCAAGTTCATGGAGAACAAGGGTATCCATGGCTATCATTATGGATGCCAAAGGATAACCTCTGGGTTGGAGAGTTAGGCAGGATGTCTCTCAATGCCATTTGCAGGGAATCGTGAGCAGGTGAAAACATCTGCTTAAGAATACCCTGAAGCAAATGGTGAGCCACTGCATGAGACAGAATGCTGGACTGAATGGGCTGTGGCCTGTTCCAGTAAGGCTGTTCTTATGTTCTTATAGGAATCAATCCAGGGGTCCTCCTTCTATGCCTCTACAAAATAACTAAAACCAAGAGATTTTCAACTAATCTTTTTGTGAGATTTTCCTCAATCAAGTGAATGTATTGAAAAGGAACAAGGGTTCTTCTTTGCTAGTGTACAGTTTCATGCCGTCTTTGATTTATTTTCAAACTTTGTGTTTTAGAATCGGTTCTTATGATTTTTGCCTTTCTTGCTCTGCACCGCCCAGAGCAGCAATTTGCTAAACAGGTGGTATATAAAATGGAACGCTCATGAACTTTAAAGGAAATCTTTCCCATGGTTTTCATGTCATTCTGGCCTTGTGTCTCTGGCAGGGGAAGTACTGTCCAGCAGTTTCAGCACTAGGGGGTCCAGGTGCATCAGAATAAAGAAACTGCAGAAAGTTGGAGCGCCAGCATCCCAGCAGAACTTCAACCAGGGGCACCCAATGTTATATGAAATGGGTGCAGCAAACTGCCGGAACAAAACAACCCTTTTCAATTCATGTATGACCAAGAATTCTTACACAGTAACAGTGTGTGTGGTTGCTAGCTAAACATCGGAGGGAGTCAGCTAGAGTGTGAAGCATGCTTAAGCAGGCTCAAATACTTCCCCATTGCAGAGCTGCAATGAGGTGCCATCTACAATGTCACACAAAGCTTGCCCTCTGCACGTTTGGGAGTCATACAAGTGCTGCTGCAGCTTGTTAACTTCCAGGTAAACAGATATGTTGATTTTTGTAGCATCTGCATAGCATTTTTAGCCCCCTCCAGCCCACAAATAATGAGGCAAGACCACTTCGTGCTGGGGAAAATAAGGCCACAACTTTATTGAGTAACAACAATAATAACTAGATAAACTGGAAAGGGGACCTGAAACCCGTAGTGCCATGAGGTATGCCATCGTTCGATGTGTATTCAGTGAGATTCACTCTTCCAAAGGATGCCGCAGACCTGTTCAGCATCCTTTGGGCTCGAGTGAATCTGCTAGCCAGGGGAGAGCCCTCAAATTGGCCTGCAATCACCTTCTTGACGCTTAATCCTAACCCTAGCCAGGGTGATTTAAGTATCCTTTGGGCTCGAGTGAATCTGCTAGCCAGGGGAGAGCCCTCGAATTGGCCTGCAATCACCTTCTTGACGCTTAATCCTAACCCTAGCCAGGGTGATTTAAGTATCCGAGGGCTGGATGGCACCTTAGTGTGACTTGTACCTCCTGCACTACCTGCCTGGGGGGTTGTGACAGGACAACGTTGGGAAGGACGCATCCCCTGCACCATGAGGAGAATGAGATGGGTGAAAATGCGCAGGTACCCAAGGCCAATGCGGGTACCTGCCAAAAATTCCCATCCAGCCCCAGAGTGACCAGCTGGATCGCCTCTAGGTAGGGGATGGCGGAGGAGGCGGGGGGGCTTAGATAAGCCCTCCATTGGCCTGCCTCCTGAGGACCTGGATGGGTGCGAACTTGTGCACCGGGCGGGCGGGCGATGGGGCAAATTAAGCCCCACCCACAAACAGGTTGTGGCGGAGTGGCCACTATTCACAAGAAAGTATACTTTTTGTGCCAAGAGGAGTGTTTGTAGGGAAAACTGCAAGGAAAGTTCCCTTTCAGTTCTGGATTAGAGCTGTTGAGCACTATTTATAAGTTATTGATTTTCTTTGGAAGATTCCCTTTGTAAGATTAATGTGCCAGAGAACAAGTGAGTCTTCGATGCCTTCCTTGAGGGATAAAAACTTGGGTTTTTTCCCCCAGGGGAACTGTTAGAACTAAGATTAATTACTCTTATTTAAGATGATCAGAAGAAAATAAAAATAAGACAGAAATCCAATGTGTCCTTGTTTACTTTTCCAAGACTGCATGTCAAGAACTAGCATCTTGGAGCAATTAAAATGCAGAAATACTTCTATAGTCAGATGTTAAACAAACCAGGTGTTCTCCCTGCGCAAAGAATTTTTAAAAAAGGTTTTGCCTATAAGGCACACATAAAGGCTACTGAAATGTAATTCTCATTTGGTGGCAAGGCAGGACAGAGGTAGCTGACACTGCAAGCAAGTGTCACCAGTCCATAGTCTTGGAAATTAGGAGTGAAGTTCGAACATGGGCTTGCTAGAAATTCTAAAGACTTTTGTTAGCAGGTAATGAACAAACAAACAAAAATGCTAATCCTGTAGAAAGAGCTGAAATATTTATGATTTCTTACAAATCCCAGTATATTTAACTGAAAAAGCCGAGTCAGTGACAACAGTGCTTCACATCTGATTTTGATGTTACCAAAAACAGACATCAAGCATTCAAAAAACATTTTTTAAAAAAACTAACTTACTCCTTACCATAATTCCAATACTGTACAGTGGAACCTTGACTTACATGCTGCTTGACTTGCAGCATATTTGACTTGCAGCAAGATGGAGCCCTGTTTGACTTGCGCCACAGGCTCTGACTTACAGCTCGGAGCCCCAGCGCGAGGCCCCAGAATCGGGCGGCAGCCATGACCCAGCATCACGGCTGCCACCTCCAAATTGCTCCTGCCTTCTTCCTCTCCTCCGGCAGCGGTGGCTTTGGCAAGGCTAGCTCCAAGCACCTGGAGCTGCTCCTCGGCCTTGCCAAAGCCGCTGCTGCCACTGGAGGAGAAGAAGGGCTGGGAGCTCGGGGCTGGCCTTGCTGGTTAGACAGTCGGCTCAGTCTTGTAAATAATCTGGCTGCAGAATTCTGGTCCACAATGGAAGCATTTTAGTTGGGGAGCTGTACAGTTGGGGACTCTAATGGTAAGCATAGAGTTGTTCAGAACTTGGAACGTCAGGTTAAAAATCAGTAAAACTTAAGTGTTAGACATTGTTGCTATGAACATTAAAAAGTGGAGGTGTATAACTTGTGGACTATAATTCCACTGCCTCCTCCTCTCTTTGAAGAGACATTTCATTTACATCCCCGGAAGGAATCTCCTATCCCAGTCAAATTTGTGTTAAATTGCTGTTTTCGGGGGTCTTTTTCATCATCTGGAACAAATTAATACACTTTCCCATTACTTTCTATGGGAAAAGTTTGTTTGACTTAAGGCATGTTTGACTTATGTCTAGACCTCTGGAACGGATTAATGACGTAAGTCAAGGTTCCACTGTACTGTCTTCTACCATGTAATTGTACTGAAAATGAAAGATGCGAACCAGCTGTGCACAATTTCAAAACTTTTCTGGCATCAAGGTGTACAACTGTGATAGTCTTGCCCTCTTTACTTGGAGATAAGGAGTTAAGTCAGCAGTAACTAGGAATCACACTGAAAGCCACACTGGAATGCTCTGAGTTGAGCTTGAAAAGGGACGTCCTTCTTACACACTTTTTTCTTCTGATTATTTTTATTTGTTGATCTGCTGCTTGCTTTAAATTTCATTTTATGGTATTTTATTTTGAAAAATAAAACCTTTATTTGGCTTTAAAAAGAGCTGCCAAGGCACCTTGTTTTTCCCCCCTTGTTATTTTTAATTTAATTTTGTAATTAGCAATTTTTATTTTATTGACAAAAGGAAAAGACAAAAGATGAAAGAAACATTAACATAACATAGTGACATGCCACCTTATGCTGTTACATTTTGTCTGCCAATTCCATCCTAAAAAAATAAGAGAACAACAATCTAGATTATTTCCTAAAGGATGTTTTGTCTCAATTAAATCATTCATATATTTTAGTAAAGGTTTCAGGTAACAGCTACCTTTACAGCACCTTGTAACAGCACCTTTTAAAAATATTGATGCAACTGGAAAGAATAGAGCAGATGAACACTCTCACCTCCTTTTGGGAGGAGGCTCTACTAAGAGGCTGGGATGTGGGACGTTGCTACCAAAAGATAGCTTGCCCCAAGTTCCCAGCACTGCACCCATCTTTGAAGATGAATGCATAGGACAGGAACCTACAAGGGATAAGTTTCACTTCAAAGAGCCCAGTCTCATTTATATCTATATGAAGACGCACTATTCCTACCTATTTTCCTTTTGCACACACTTCTGCTATCTGGACTTGGAAAACAAACAAACAAACAACTAATAGCTGAACATGACATCTATCTGCTCCTAGACAGTCATTCTATAATCTAGGATGCAGGATATCATTATACAAGCAATGTGTATGGCTAGCCTCTTCCCTCCAACCATATTTATGCTCCTAGATCACAGAATGGCTGAACAGAGCTTCTCTCTTTCAACAGTAGACATGGGCACGGAGCGGCGAAATTCTCGTTTCCGTTTTCAGCTCCCGTTATCGTTACGTAACGAGAACGGTAACGAGAATTACTCTGCTTCAGCTCGAACCCGACCCGATAAAAGACAAATTTGGTCAGGTTTGTCGTTGTTGTTCATGGTATCGTGGGCTCGCGCAATGCCATTGCCAACAAGCAGCACAGAAAAAAAGTTTTTAAAAGTAAAAAAAACACCCCCGATTCCCAGCCAAAAAGGCAGGCAAAAATATGCCTGTCTGAGTGAGGGCACCTACCAGAGGGGTGTTTTCTGGGGGGGAAGTCCCTGGCCTCCCCCCTCCTTTCCTGGGCTGTCTCTATGCCATGTGGTGGGTGGGTGGGGATCCAAAATGGTGACCACAATATTTATTTTTAAATTGTGGTCCAAAATCCCACTAAAGCACAACAGAAACATGTGAAAATAAGGTATTTTAAAAGCCTGAATTTTTATAGTAGCAGCAGTGGGTTTTTCTTGCAATAAAACGTCTCCATTGATTTTATTTTATTTTTATTTTTATTTTTATTTTTTTACACCTGCATATGCGCAATGATGGGCTGGCCATGGGATGGGACCATGCAAATTTATGGAGCCATTCCACCAATCGCATGGCCAGGTTTTGACTGAGACTTCTGGATGTGCCAGAGGGCATAAAAAGCCCACTAACCCTAACCCTAACCCTAACCCTAACCCATACGCCAGTACACTTTCCTTCTTAGTGGGTCAGAGTCACCCAGAGGTGCAGCCCACTAACCCACCCTAACCCTAACTGTAACCCTAACCCTAGGCCTTACCCTAACCCCAACCCTAAGCATAACCTGTACGCCAGTACACTTCCCTTCTTAGTGGGTCAGAGGCACCCAGAGAGGTGCCTCCCAGAGCCCACTATCCCCTACCCCTATCCCATTCCCTAATCTGTATGCCAGTACGCTTCCCTTCTTAGTGAGTCAGAGGCACCCAGAGAGGTGCCTCTGCCACTTACCCCAACCCTAACATAATAACATATTGTATGGTACGCGCTAATCCCTTCTTAGTGGGTCAGAGAGGCAGCCAGAGAGGTGCCTCCCAGAGCCCACTTACCCCAACCCCAACCCCAAACGACAAACGGAAACGACAAATTTTTGAAAATTATCGCGACAAACGGAAACGACCCAAAACGGACCGGTTCTGACAAACGACAGCTCGAAACGTCATTTTTTCTGGTCGTGCCCATCTCTATTCAACAGCCATCTGAGAGAGGTAGCAGAGGAAAGCAACGACTCTCTATTTCAATCAACATTGTCTTTATCAGCACTACACACCAAAGGTGTGTCACACCTGTATCTGATAAACTTACACCACAACCTATTTTGTCTTTCACACAGCACACACACACCCAGCATCCCTTTCCCCAGAAGCTTTTATTAAAGAAGTAATTGCAGTGGTGCTATTACCCATGCTCTCTTTGCTAATTAATCCATAGATCTATCTGTCACTTGTTATTTTTTTAATCATTGACTTCCCAGCAGTTATGTCCTCTTTATGGTGTTTGGTAAATTGATGAAATAAATTTTATATGACCACCGACTAGACTGGTTAATATAGATAAAATAAAGTTCTACTTTTAAATCTTGGCTGGAAGTCTTCCTGCTTCTGCAGTTCCGAAAACCTTGTATCTAGGATGTTGGAAGCGTAAGGAGAAAGAAGGGACACATGTGAGGTAATTAAAAACTACTGGAAAAGGGTACATGGGATGTTACAGAAAATGTTGTGTTGTATTATCCCATTTAAACCAGTAATATTTTTGTTAAATATTATGCCAGAAATCAAAGATTATAACAAGAAACATTTATTAATGCATATGCATATGGACTTGCATTGTGGCAATAGACTTGTACAACACTGACTTTTCAGCTTGAATATGGAGATGAGCACCGCCCCTAGAGTTGGACATGACCAGCATACATATGCGGGGGGGGGGACCTTTACCTTTACCTTATGCTAACTATAGTTAGGATCTCCTTAGCTAAATATTGTAAAACAAAGGAGTGAAAAGAGCTTTTGGGCAGATACTTAGAAACTGCGGAGATGGACATCTTGTTAGAACTACTCAAAGAGAAAGATCTACAGAAGTCAAGAGAATGTTGGAGACCTCTATATGTTTTTTATTAGAAAGAAGCCGGTAATCGACTTGACGCCTAGCAGACTGAATTTATAATCAGATAGCAGACTGAATTTATAATCAGATTTTATATCAAGATTGGTAATGATGTGAGTTTTCATGTGATGTTTCCTTTTTTATTTACAGACCCCCACTCCCTTTTCCTTAATGTCTGTTTTGAAAAATAAGAAAAAATATTAAAAAAAAAAACCCAAAACCTTGTATCTACTCCCAGTTGACAAGGGACGTTTTGTACATGCATGAGGTTTGTTCACACAATGGGTTGAATATCTTCAGAGTTGAATTATGCTCCTTCTTCTGCCATGTTCTACGTAAACACATTGATCCAATGAAAAGTGCTCCAGGTGGAATTTATAGATAACATCAGAGCACACTATAGTGCAGCTCATATAAAGACCTGGAAGATGTAATATTGATGACCATACGGATATAGATTACACAGCCTCTGTTTCCTCCATCTGCTCGGCAAGTACAATTCCTACTGTTTGAAAGAAAGGTTTAGAGCTTCAGATGTTTCTGTAGGAATTCACTGCCATGATTTTCACAATAAATTGGTGAACACCCCTGAAAACCAGGATCTTTGGGCCTTTTCACACGACCCCTAAGATCCGCTGGCCACTTAAATTCGGACCAGAGATCTTGGGGGTTCGTTGCTCTTCCTGCGTCCCCACCCCTCCGCACTTCCTTGCTCCTGTCTGCGTGAGGTGAGGGAGAAAAAAAAGGGACAAAAGAATGCAGGCTCACCTCAGTCTGCCGGTCCAAGCCGCCCCGGGCCCCGTCGTCGTCCTGATTCCTTCTCTTAAAGGGGTGGGAGGCAAAAAAAAACAACAACAAACAGAAGCGAGGAGAGCCTGGCAGTCTAGATTACATCCGGATCTGGGATTTTTAGCAGGTACCTGAAAAGTGTGCTGGGATGTGCTTAGGTGGGCATGGTCGCACTTAATTTTCTGTAAACTCTGGAGCTGGTGGGGAAACAATTTTAAGCTCCGGAGCTGGGAGCCATTTGCGGTGGAGTTTAGGGGTCATGTACAAATACCCTTTATCACAAAAGAGACATGCAAAGGGAAGACCACAGACAAGTAGCTGTCAATTCCCAAAGCTGTTAATTGTGAGAAGAAACAAGGGAATGTACTTATAGTATAATACACCCTTCGGCTATGGCATCGTGGGACAACTATAAGACTGTAACTAAAAAGTAATTATTGATAATTCAGCAGAGGTAGGTCAGAGTGTATCTGCAAGGAGCATCTGGTATAACAATCACAATTTGCATCTTTAGTTCTAACCCCCCCACCCCACACACTTCCATATTTTTGAGTAAATATAGATAGGGATGAGCGGCACAAGCCTCAAAGTCATAGAGCAAGGATCAAAAAGCTGTTTTGTGTGTGCCCGAGGACTTGTGCACAGCCAGTGATTTTTTCTTTTTCACACAATTATTTGGAAAAATCTCCCCGCCCAAACACCCATGGGTAGAAAGAGTCATACAAAAGGATTTCATATTAGAAATTCAGGACACTTGAGGGGAAGAGAATATGCTTATTAATTCATTCAACGAACGGTGTGCCCAGCCTTTCATGGGCGGTAGGTAGCCTGATGAGGGCTGCCAGCTGTGACCCTCAGTGGTTCGAGATGAAAGCATACCTCCTGGACACTGTTTGAATTGCCACTGCTACCAAGAACCCACCACCTCTACAGCCACCGTGGAGCTCTGCACTATAAGTGGAAACATGCGATAGATGCCATTTTCTGGGAAAGGCCTGGCTAAGGAGATGTGGAAGTAGTAAAATAGTTCTCCAATAAAAAGTTACAGTGGTTCCAGCATGAGCTGCTCTTCTGGGCTGTGCTGAGAAGCCTGAGAGGGATCTTTGACCTTCCTTTAGCCCTGGGGAGCCTGGGAAAACCCCATCCACTCACACAGTCTGAGCACCTTTCTTTACTGATTTTTGTAAGGAGCAGATATGGGTTTCTCCTTTCCCATTTGCCCACTAGGTCATATCCATCTAGTTAAAATTAAGGTTTAAACTTTTAATGCTCAGTTTGCTACTGAGAAAAAGCTAACCATCTTTCTTTTTTCTCACCTTACAAACACCTACAACAAGCCTAACAGAGTGTGGTTTGTTTCAAAACAGATTCTTTTGATCTGCTTATTATGACTATGAAAGAGAGCTGACGCTGTTGTCCTGAGGCTTGAGAGAACTCAGTTACACAGTGGGAGACAGGGTTCTGTTTGAGGCATGATTTCCCTGTGGAACCTGTCCACTAAAGGATAATTCTCAAGACTCCATTGCACTCCAGTGTGACTAGGACATACCATTCTATTTTTTAAATTTAATACTTTTATTATACTACCAATTTTTTCCAAAAATCAATGTTCTTCTGCTGGTGTAAAAATTTATAAAAACACACACATGCCAAGAAAACAGACAATTATGTTGACTAATAAGCCCTCATGACACCATCTGTAGTTGCCAAAGAATTATGTGAAGAAATTATAGAGCAAAGTGTAGAAAAACCTGCCTCTAAAGTGTGTTGCTAATATAGATGGTACAAACTCGGGTTTGAAGCTCTATGCTGATTAGTACACACAGCACCAGAAGTGCCATGTGTTTCCTTCCCCTGCCTCCCTGGCTGGATCCTTGGATCCTCCACTCGCCACCTGGAGCACACCCCTGTCCCCCTCCTCCTTGGCATTTCAACCAGTCTCCGGTAGGAGCACAGGCTTCCCCTGTCTCGCCTCCTTGACTCAGACAAGGAGGCAGGTCAGACAAGCCTGTGCTTCTGTTGAGGATTTGGTTGAAGAGCCAAAGAGGAGGAGGAGAGGAGCACACTAGTGAGTGATGAGTGGGTCATCACTTGGGCAGGTGGAGGAAGGGAATGTGCTGCACCTATAGTGCCTATCTCTAGTTGGTAATGAATGACTCTGCTCTCCTATAAAGGACTGCCTGATAACACAAGTCCACATTCCAAGTAGGAGTTGAAATTTACATAAGTCCTCCATGTATGTAAGAAAATTTTAGATTTCAAACCCCACCCTTCCTAGCTATTATAACCAATAGTTGAGGATTTGGGGAACTGTAGTTGGATGGGCGACCACCAAGGAATAACAGGCACTGTAGGTGGCTGGAGTAGGAACTGGTAAGCCACTCCAGTATTCCTGCCAAGAAAACTCCATGGAAGTGGGGTCACGAAGAGTCAATCACGACTGTAATGACACAACAAAAATATAAAACTATATAGAAGACCTCCAATTATCTTGCTTCTGTCTCTCTGCCTTTGACTCACCTCCCCAATTTTTAATCAGAGTAGGTTAGACACAGACTTTCTGTGATTAAAAATAAGCATTTTGTGAGTACATGCAGCAAATATTATACAGATGGAGAGAGAGCTTTCAAAACACTGCATTCACACAGTGATGATGGTAGTGATGGTGGTACGACTTGTAAAAAGTGTTTTGATCTCATGAGGCCTTTTTGTCTCCCCTACTTACCAGGTGCCTTCGGAAATGCTTTCCTCCCTTCTGGGTGGGAGGAAAGTGTATTTAACATGACCTTCATTCACAGATTAAAAAGGAACGGCGCCAAACCTCAGCAATTATGACTATTTTAGAAATGCAACTAATGAGTTGCTTGATGATGCTTTTTCAAAAGGATGGCTAAGAATATATATTACCCTTGAGCAGCAAATGGAAAACAGAAATGCAAATGCACAGTCTATAACAAGGCTCACAGCAATCCATATAATTTTGGACAACCATGCTGTGCCATTGCAGGAAAGATTC
>JAHTLZ010000010.1:1611274-1623034 GCA_023846285.1 Phrynocephalus versicolor
GAGGTCAGTGGTTTTGCTGAAATGGGGAATGGAAGAGGTTCTCCTTTTTCAGCATTGCCTTTGATGCATGCACTTCTGGGGCAACGGGTGGTGACTATTTCTAATAATAATGGAAAATATGAAGTGGGAAACCAAGCAGGGAAAATATGCAGTACGGATGCTTTGTTGGGACAAAAGCACACACCAGCTGAGAAGAGGAGGTGGGCTGGGCGGTGGGGGGGGGGGAAAGAAACCACAAATGCCATTTTTGGTAACTTTTAAGATGTATTCAATTGGGAAATCCAGTATGTTCCATTCAGTTGCTTTAGGTTGAGGAATGGTGTGTGAACAAATTCCCCTTGAAACTTGACAAATCCATCAAATGAAGAAGACCTCTGAGCTCCAGCATATGGGTGGGTGTCAATAGCTCTTTTAATGTTTTCGGTGGGGCTTCATAATGATGGAGAATAATACCATGCCTTGCTGGTGCGAAACCATGAGGACTCTCTTGTAAAATATAAAAATTACATTGGAATAACTATGACCTCAGTCACACACAAGGCTCACGTGTGCTCCAGCCCATTATTTTCAGTGGTCCTGCACCTTCCCCATGACATAAGAGCATATATTCAATTATGAAGAAATAAGGCTCCATAAAGCGAACCAGCAAACACGAATCTGGAGTGCAATTGACTCACTCTTCTACTGAAAATGTTTTATAATAACTGAGTATTGTCATGTAGTTTTCTACATCAGACTGCCACAGGAATAAGGAGGTCCTGCATGCCACCACAGGGATGAAAGCAAGGCCACAAGTCTGTGAGGCATCTGACTTTCACCAATATGAATAATGATAATGAGGCATTAAAACAACTGGAAATGAAAAGCATGGAGTGATATTAGCATAGAGTCTATGACTCTGGGCTCCAACGGCAGCCTGTTTGAAGAAGCATGGTGTGATTAAAAATAGCCCACAGCATTCTGGAATGAATATTTTATTAAAGTGTTGAAACTCCTTGAGGATATTATTATTCATTTCCTGATGCAAGAAAAGAAAAGTTCACCTCATGTTCCCTCCCACCACCTTCTTTAAGCAAGGAACTTAAAGACTGGAATGACCCATAATATTGCAAGTTGTTTTGTGCCTATGGGGCAGAAAATGACAGGCGAATCCCCAAATAAGTCCTTGGTGAGTGATTAAACGACAAGAGACTGTTTTATGGGAACAACAAAAATGTGTACTTTTTTTAGACTTGCAAAACGGCAGTATATTTTGCATGTTTGATAAGTGATACATGCTGATCAATTTTGAAAATAATCATTCAAAAAGAAAAAGTGGCAGGCATTATATAATTTTTGACATAGGCTAGGCTGGTTCTTTGAAAACAATTAGGGACATGAAAAATGAATTAAATTTTGGCTACAGTAGGGTGGATAAGGCCGAACACTAGCACTTTCATTGTATAAAATAAACAACTTTGGGTAGACAGCAAAGCAATTTTGTGAGATTAGAATAATAGTTTTTTAACTGAGAAAAATGAATGAAGCTTCTTCTTTAAATATGTGTCTAGCTGAACAAACAGGCTTCCCATCTCTATTGCTTATTGCCCCCTCACTCGAAATGACTAGGCGAGACAGTATGTTGGGGGTAAATGGGCCACACTTTATTGACACATATAACCAAACATCATCAACAACAACAGGAGGGGCCAGGCATCCATAGCTTGGTTGGAACCCCGGGGTCTCCCGGGACCCCTCCAACCGGGCTGCATCGGGCGAGCCACTAACCCCCAGGTGGTGCAGTCTGCCGACAGCAGCACCCAGGCCGGTTCCTTTATTTGGTCCTCCGTGCCCCTTCTGTCACCTCTCTGGGAGATTCCCAGGGCAGGGAGGCCTTTCCTCTCTCCCACCCCAGCACCGAGACCTCTTGGCCCGCGGTGCTGTGGATGAGGAGGTTTGTGTTCAGCTGTTAATTCTATGCTCACCGCTGCCCTCCATCAGCTTTTAGCCGCCATAGTGTGACCAGTGTGTAAATGAATCAAACTGTTAACTCCAAGGCACCAGTGTGGGATAGGCGAAAAATCCCCGCCCTCAACAGCCAATCCAGAGAGCGGGTCAAAAATTCCTATCCGGACCCAAAACTTGGCGACCAGTCAGACTCACACTAGCCCTAACGCGGAGGGTGGGTGGGGAACTGCTTCGGTTAGGCCCCGACCGGGGAGCGGAGCCTCGCTGTTGATTCTGCCGCCGCTGCGGCCTTTGGCATGGCGCCCGCCTCGTGGCGCCGACGCGCAGTCGGCGTTCGGAGGTCCTCCCTACCGAACGCCGGAAAAAGACTATCTGGTACTTGGGGGGAGGAGCCGCCCTTTATAGGGCGCTCCTCCCCCCTCCTCTCCAGGACATCCAAGTCCTGTCTCGCCCCTCGCCATTCTCGCGAGGGGCAAATCGGCTCCGCGGGCGGACAAGCCACCTGCGGAGTGTGCATATTGCACGCACTATGCCCCCCTCCCCATATTTCTTCACATTCAGGATGGAAATAGCAGAAGGCTTAAAACACTCTAAATGTGTGAGAAAGCAAAATGGACAAGTTTCTCCATCTCTAAATGGGAATGAATCAACAGTGGAGCCAAATTACTTAACAGCTGAATGTCAGTTAATGAGTGGAGCCTAGGCTTTCTGTTTTTGATAGTTGTGAGTTTTTCAGGCTGTTTGGCCGTGTTCTGGAAGTTTTTCTTCCTGATGTTTTGCCAGACTCTGCAGCTGACATCTTCAGAGGGCAAGGAGCTCAGGGAACTAGGAGTTCTCTCTGCACTCTGGGGGTATAGAGTGAGTGAGACTGGGGTTTATAAAGTTGTGGGAAAGAGGAAACTTGTCCTATGCAGGAGAATAGGTGTTAGTCATTGTATTGTGATGAAGGGATTAAGAAGTTTCAATGCAATCAGGGGTAGCAACAATCCTTCTGTGTAGATGATGGGTGTCGTTAGCTGTTCTATTGTGTGAACAGAACACTGTTGCTTGTGGCTGGGTTGGAATCATTGAGCTTAAACCTTTTGCACTTTGCAGCTTTTAGTACTGGTAGTCTTTCTTTTTTGTTGTTGTTTTGTTGCTTATGCTTGTGGATTTCAATGGCTTCCCTGTGTAGTATGACATAGTGATTCATAGTGTTGACCAGTACCTCTGTGCCCTCCTGCACAGGACAAGTTTCCTCTTTCCCACTACTTAAAAAACCCCAGTCTCGCTCACTCTATACCCCAAAGTGCAGAGAAAACTAGTTTCTAGAGCTTCTTGCCCTCTTGAGATGCCAGCCACAAAGTCTGGTAAAATGTCAGGAAGAAAAAATTCCAGAACATGGCCAAACAGCCCGAAAAACTCACAACAACTATCAGATTTCGGCCATGAAAGCCTTCGAGAATACTTTCTGTTTTTTTGTTTTTTGATCTCTTGCTTTATTGGAACACAGGCACTGCTGAATTTAGTTGCCAGCTAGGATTTAGGGATCATAGGAAATTAACAAGGGTGGACTAGAGCTGCATTATGTTGTTTATTGTTGGTCTTCCTGGCTTTTAAGCAAGTGCCTGAGAATTAGTTAAATAAAGGGCAAATATTTCATCCCATAAACTCTGCACAAAGTAAGAAACCAATATGGCTCCACAGTTGGGAATCAGATGAAAACTGCAGGCGGAATTTCAAAACTCCAGTCCATATCACTATGTCACTGAGCTGTAAGGAGGGCCTTTTGATTTATCTCCCTTCAGCTCAAGGGCGACAGGCAGAGAGGACACCAGGGGATAATTTAAATGGCCCAGAGCTTCCTACCACCACCCACCTTGAGACATTAAGGATGGGGTTAAGGCCTTGGTGATTCAATTAGAGAAGCTTTGGGGAGAGTCATGAGAAGCGGCTTGTCTAACTGATTCCAAAGCCATTAACTCAGAGGATGCGTTATCTCACTCGGAATGGGAAGTTCCTGAAAAGCCTTGGCAGGGAGGTCTCTCTGAGCATGAATGCCCCAGGATAGCTAGACTCACAAGAATTCATTTAGTAATCTGGGCACTCGGACAGAAAGTGGGGAGGAATAAATGTTAATGGTGACGGAAATTCAATGATTTCTTTTTTACCCACATTGGTGGCAAAAAGCCCAGTATCTGTTAAGACCCATCCTTCATTATTCCTGCTGGCAAAGAGCCCGGCCTTCAACATTTGTCTTGCTCTCTCTCCCTTCAAAGTTCAGCTCGACAGCATGAGTTGATGACACTTTTGCGTCTATTGTTAAATTCGGCGAAACTCTTCTTTACAGTCCACACCACACCACATTAGCAAAATAGATGTGGGAATGTGTCATGAGGAGAAAACTGATAACGAGATTATTTCATTGATTCTGTAATGGATTCTGTGAACATTAAAAGTAGCAAAATGAAACAGATATACTTGTACATTAAGCCTGGCCTTTCCCTGAGCATGATGGAAAAACTGGCCATGTATATTCCCTAGCAAATTAGAACTGAGTTCAATAGTTGAATTGAAGCTGCAGTTCACATCATGCAAGGCTAAATGAGGCAAATAGCTAAAGATGAGGGGCATGGCCTGCTTTTGTGACATAAACGGCTTGTTGTCTGAGTATGAGAGAGCCACCTCACTGTAAATATTTAGGTTGAGGCCTCCTGTGCTTGAGATGATAGCCTCCCATGCTTCCTTCCCACAGCAGCTCTGTCCTGCTTTGGCTTGCTTTGTTGCAGCGCTGCTGCTTACTTATCTTCATTTTGAGTTGTGTTGGGCCTGGTTCCCCACTGTCCACTGCAGCCCTTTATGACACACCATCAGGTAAACTGAGCCCCAAGCTCGGGAAGAAAAACAAAGACCGAGAACTGAACAAGCTCTGTCCTTGCCCAGAGAACAGTCTATCCATTCCACACACCAAAATAGGCAGTGGCAGAAGATGGTGGAGAGACTGGTTCCCTACATGCCTCACCCTCTCCTTAGAGCAAGGGATGCAGAGCTACCTATTCCAATCAGTGGGTGGTTGATGTCCAATCTACTGTGCATCTTCTGCCCTTAGCTCTGATCCAGGGTCAAGGCTATGAGGCTATTTGAAGCCCAAAGGCCTTACAGTGAAATGAGCTCTGGTTCCTAGAGTGGGAAAGTTTTGCATGTCACTTTAGTTTGCAAAGTGGGGAAACTGACATCCCTGAAAGCTGTTGCATGGGGATAACTTGGCAGGATTTACATCTGACCCTGACTCTTTTCTCTGGATCATGCCCTTGGTGGTCCTCAGATGAAATCTAGAACCGTCCCATAACCCTGTCTTCTTTCTCTTTCTTGATTCTGCCACGTCCCTTATACTTTCCTCTAGACATGGGCACAACTCGGCGAAATTGTCGTTTCCGTTTTCGGTTTTCGTTTCCGTTACGTAACGGAAACGGTAACAATAATTACGCCGCTCCAGCTCGAACCTGATCCGAAAAAAGAAAAATTGGGTCAGGTTTTTCGTTGTCGTTACGCGATTGCGCGATGCCATTGCCAAGCAGCACAGAAAAAAAGTTTTAAAAAGCAAACAAACAAACAAACAAACAAAACCCGACTCCCGGCCAAAAAAGCAGGTGAAAATATGCCTGCCTGAGGACACCTACCAGAGGGGTGGTTTCTGGGGGGGCGGCCTTCCCCCCTCCTTTCCTGGGCTGCTTGCACCAGGCGCGGGGGGGTCATCCTCGTCATTTCCATGCCATGCGGTGGGGAGGGGGATCCAAAATGGTGACCGCAACATTTATTTTTAAATCGTGGTCCAAAAACCCACCAAAGCACAACAGAAACATGTGAAAATTAGGTATTTTGTAGCAGTAAAAGGTCGCACTGATTTTATTTTATTTTATTTTATTTTTTATTTTTTTAGACCTGCCCATGTGGGCGGGGCATGGGATGGGACCATGCAATTTTTTTCAACCATTTCACCAATGGCATGGCCAGGTTTTGACTGACACTTCTGGATGTGCCAGAGGGCATAAATAGCCGAGGCACCTTCCAGAAGTCGCAGTCGGGTCTGGATGTGGAGGAGGGTGGAGGGCTGTGTGGCTGGCTGCTGCTGGCTATTCGAATTTGGAGGGAGGCTGGAGGCTTTAGATTTAAGTTAGGCAGGCAGGGAGGGAATTGAATTTAGAAAATAATTCCTTTGATTCCCTGCAGCTTTGTCTGCTGAAGGGAATAGCAGTTTATTCTTTATTTCTTCTCTGGCAGTTTGTGAGGATTTTTTTTCTGATATTGGATAAAGGGGGAGGTTCCACTGGGAGTGGGAGGTGTGGATTTATTTTAAAAATATATTATATACTACCATTTATTTTCTATTTTCCCAGCTTCAATTTGCTTGCACACACACACATTTGGGGTGCAAGCCAAGAACAGAACCTCTATCCTAAGTGATATCCTAACTGCCCATTCACCCGCCTGCTCGCGCTGCCACCCGCCCGCACGTCCCCCGCCGCCCGCCCCCCACCACCTAGGGTGCAAAAACACTTAGCGCCGGCCCTGATTGCGGGACGCACCTATTCTCTGGGAAGTCAAATCTCGCTAAATCACGTTGGAAACGACAAACAACAAATGGCAAACGAAATGAGAAATTTTTGAAAAATTTCACGACAAACGGAAACGACCCTAAACGGACCGGTTCCGACAAACGAAAACTCGAAACGTCATTTTTTCTGGTCGTGCCCATGTCTACTTTCCTCTATTCACCATCTATACAGTGAGTCAACTACACATCTATGCTACGCATACACAATATGACCAGGTCATATTCCCTCTTAAAATTGTCAAATTTCATTAATCAGTGGTGGTTTTACTGATTTCATCGTCACCATTGAGTGTGCAGAGGTTTGCAACAGAATTTCAGTTAGTGAAATGTGAAGCACATGTAGCCAGGGCTGGCGCTAGGTTTTTTTGCACCCTAGGTGAGGGGCGGGGGTGGCGGGGGTGGCAGGGGGCGGTGGCGGGGGTGTGGGTGGTGGCAGGGGGCAGTGGATGATGGGGGACGGCGATGGGCGTGGGGGGCAGACGGCGATGGGCATGGGGGATGGGCGGCGATGGGCACATGGGTTGGCGGGCGGACGGTGACGGGCAGACCAACGGCGGTGGCCAGCGGCAGGGCAGCGGCAGGGGGGCAGCAGGCTGGCCAGCGCCCCCTCTCCATTTTGGCGCCCTAGGCAACTGCCTAGTTCGCCTTAATGGACATGCTGGCCCTGCATGTAGCATAATCCTTGGCTAAAATCCTGGAGGGGCCTTCCAATAGGCAGACAGAAGTGGATACCACCAGTGGAGCTGATCTAAGTTTCAAGAAAAGATAGCAGATTGACAGTTACTTATTGTATTTTTCATGACCTTAGGCTGGCCTTTTGTACTATATAATTTCACTCAGGAGGGATGCAGAGGGGAGGGACCATTTCTTGCTGCGTCAAGCAGAATAAGGGAAGCAAGCAAAACAGGATTTGGTTGTGATTGTGCACAGCTCCATAGTTACACTGAATGTTTCCTTAGGTTTTCAGTCTGGCCTCAAGATCCTGAGGCCCAGGATTCAAAGAACCTGTCAAGGCCCCTTGCTCCTACATGTCAATTTTTAAAACCTCAGGTGATTTCTCTCAATTTTTTTCAGGAAATGTCTACATTTTATGGCATGCCCAAAACAAAACTATCATTGTTGGTAGTGTTGGGAGAAAAAGATGGCAACATTAATTCAGTACCACGGGTTTTTAAAATCAACACACTCTAAACTCTGTTGGGGGGGGGAGGTTAATGCCAACTTCGCGTTCTCTTCCATTCATGTTTTTTTAAATAGATTTATTTGTGTCAAATTTACGATGAAATCTGTGAATTTTGGAAAAGTGTTACCAGAAAGAAGACGACATGGGAAAAGAAAAAGAATCACAACATTCTTATTCCTCTGTAATCTGCATGTGGGAAATAATATGTTCCCAGATTGCAGCCTACTGTGAAACTGACTTCAAGCATGTTTGAAAGCAGACCTCTGAAAGAGGCCATGACAGGCAGCTCATCATGGTGGAGGGGAACAGCATCAGCTCTATTTTGACTGGGAATCATTTGTGGGGAAGTGGTCCCTGAAATTTCAAGGCAGGCACACACCGCACCTAGGCTAGGGAATGGGTATATTTCAGCCTTTAGCTTTCAAAGAGAGAGAAAAAATGTTCACTTTCGTTGCAGTGGTATTTTTTTTATTTTAATTGTTTGAGAAATTTCTTTCACATTTCAAGTCCATTTACTTCCTGGACAGCACAACAATCTGTGAAAGAATTATTGCAATTATTACCTTCCATTTGCAAGATTCTCTGAAAAGCTCCACACTTGGAGAAGAAGACTAGACAACCATTAGCAAAAAAGCAAAAATAAAACAAGGAAAAGGGAGTCTCTGTAAGAAGTCTCAGCATAGCAAGGCTGGAAAATTGGCAGACAAGAAATATTCATGCCTTCTGCCCATTTCCACCACTGCCTCTAGTCACAAGCCATTTACACATTTAATTTTAACTCTCTTTTGGTCTCTGGTCTTGATCAAATCCCTCATAGCTACTATTTGCTGCAGGAAGGGAGTGTTTTGAATATATTTCCTCGCTGGTCACATCTTTATGTGTGAGAATATGAGGCAGCAAATTTTGTTCTCTTCCCCTGTCAAATGGCAAGATATTTTCCATCAATATTAATAAGAGTCCTAAACCTCTTCCTAGTATTCTTTATCTGGAAAACCCCGAAAAGGGATGCCAGAACTCAGAATTAACTTGACAGCATGTGCTGTTGATGATTCTGCTTGTGAAAATGATGTTTGTACAATTTGCATGAACTGTGAAATTGTGTACAATTACAATAGCTACTGCCTGGTTGCATGGACTATAAAGCACCAGAAGCATCAAATGGGTGGTTTGCATCATTTTGATCTGTCAGGCAGGTCTGCTTTGCTTGTTATGGTGCATGTGTGGGCTTTGCTTCACAAAGAGAAATTGACTGGCCCAGTTTTGTGGTGTATTTATAAGCATAGTGGCATCAATTGTCGCCATGAACTGACATTAGCCAATGAGTCACTCTTCATACTCCGTGTTGCATGGCTCATCATGAGACTGACGTACGATGAAGAATACAAAGGGTGACTAATTAATTAGAAGCACTTTGCCACTGCAGTCATGCCACTGTAAATAAACAATACGATTCTGCTCACTAGTTTTTTGCTGAAATGTTTTGAGCAAAAAAAAAAAAAAAGTAATGGGTTACAAAGTGCTCTTTGATTCATTCTCATATGAGGGGCAGCTTCTTTGCTCTAACAAACAGTATCTTGGGAATAATATATTAGGGATATTTTTATTGTAGCTATAGCATGTGTACAGGTGGACGTGAGATTAAACTGTCCCTCCCAAACAGTCCTGAAACTTCCCCATGCCTTCAATATCATAAGAAAGATTTCATAGGTTTAGATTGTGTGAACAATTCTACACATTCACAGGGCCAAACATCATGTTATACGATATGCAACTGCACATTTCCTGTAAAATACAGTTTGATCCTGCACAATGGAAGCTAGCAGGGACAGAGGAAACTTACAATGGGCATGAAATCAATGATACTATGGTGAAGATAAAGTTGAAAGAAGAATCTGCTTTGCCTCATTGACAATATTCAGAGCAAGGGGAAAATATCCTGAAATTATTGCTGTAGGATCTACTGCTTGGAATCAATCAACCTTGCTGTGAAGTTTAAACACTGTCAAGTTAATTAAATGGTCCAATACATTTGCAAAAGTAGTTTCAACAAGAATTACAAAATATTTAAGCAAAGCTTAGAGACATTTTGAAGGTAATTGCTGTAACAGCATTTCGCCAACCTTGAGAGATGTATTGTAAATTATTGGAAATGCCCCAGTCAAGTAAATATTAACACTCAAGAGTAGATATAGAAACAGTTTTTTAAAAATAAATTCTGTCAAGACATATTTGACTCAGCATATATAGAGTCTGTGGCAAATATTCAACTATTAGACTCAGTGGTATTGCTGACATTTGTGCTTTGAACTTGGAAACAAAACCTCCAGGCTAACATTATTATTACTTTTTTTCTGTGACTTCACTTTTAATCTAAGGTGGAGAATTATCCTCCTCTTATCTCTTTCCGCTCAGGCAACCCCCACTGTCAGACACCTACTATTCCTACCATTGGGTGGAATGATCATACTAAAAGACAGAAGGGAGGGGGTCACTTGGGACTGTTTCTCCCTCTTGCATTTATGATTTCCCTTCCACTGGTTGTAATGGCAGAGAAATGAAATTTGCCAGCTCTGAGGCAGTTGTATCTTCTCCCCATGACAGAAGGATGAGAAGGTTATAGATCAGTGGTGGCAAACCTTCAGCACTCCAGATGTTTTGGACCACAACGCCCAGAATTCTGAGCCTAGATTGCCAGTGACAAAGGACTGTGGGAGCTGTGGCCCAAAACATCTGGAGTGCCAAAGGTTCTCCAACACTGCTATAGATCCACTGCTAACATGCCTTCTGAACTCCCTTCTTTTGCTTCTAATGATGTCAGCATTTGAACTTTGGACAGGGTGAAACGGAAGATATCCCTGAAATGGCTTGGAAGGGTCTTGGGTGGTTGGACCATCTCTTCCAGTATGTCTTGACTTTTCATGAAGCTGAGATTCTTACTAATTCCGATAATGCTGTGCTGTCACAGAATAAATGTGATCAGAGAATTTATAAATAGTAAAGCCTGCACTGAAAGAAGTTGGCAAACGGTGCTGATTTTTTGGTCATTGAACTGGCTTTCTAGCTGTCTTCAGAGATCCTGTGAGGAGTTATGTTGCAAACTCCTGATAGTGTAAGTATGCCATGTTCCTGTAAATAGCCCCTGCAGGACTTGATAATCCATTTTGACTTTGTTAGTTGACACATTAGCCACTAAAAGCACCAGCTGTGTTGTAACTTTAAACAAAGTAAGCCTTAAATGCCTTTTGGACAACTCACACAATTCCCTTTCAAAACGATCTTTTCCTAGGCTTCCCTAAGAACCCCCTTTTTATGAGAGAATCTCAGTAGCATTCATGACTCTGTTGGAGTGAACCTGCTCAATTCAGTTTGGTTTGCAAACCTCTTTGCCTAGACAAAAGGCAGTGATTGATGACATCAGACTGCAAATGATATATTTATTTATTATTATTTATGTTTTATTTATTATATTTATATCCTGCCCATCTAGCCGAGTGCCCACTCTATACTATGTGAGACAGCCTGTCTACATATGCCACGTAGCACACATACAACAATCCAAGGAGAATCCAAGTACTGTACTAACCTTGCTAGTCTGTGCAAGGAGGGGATGCTATCCCAAAATGGTGGAAGAAGACACCTCTGTGCCTGGAGAATGATACAGACATACTTGCTGCATGTCTGGCCCACATTTCCTTTTGTAACAGAAGCACTTTTGGGGTTCCCATTGGGGCCCCTACTGTGTAATGCTTTGGGGTCCTCTGAAGCACAGAAGCAGTGGGTTCCTTGTCTTTATTCCCAGCAACTGGCACAATCTGGATGAGATTGTGGTTCCTCTGGCAATTGCCATTGTCCCATTTAAAAGATTAAAGAACCCTACTATAATAGCATTTCAGATATGAGGATCCTGCTGTGTTAAAGCAATCAGTGACAACTCTTCCTATAACACATAGTCGTTTATGAGTTTTTATATATATTTCTATCCTGCTCCCCGAATGGACCCAGGCAGCTTACATCATGAAACAGTATTGAAAAGCGC
>JAHTLZ010000010.1:1625313-1650400 GCA_023846285.1 Phrynocephalus versicolor
AATTTTTCTTGGTTGGGGAGGGATTGTTTCAGCCACCTACTTTGTAGACCACTAGGCCAGAGTTTTGCCAACCCAGTGGAGGAGACAAGAGTTCCAGGAACCCAGTGGAGACATAGTCCACGCACGCAGCAAAGCCACGAAGCCAGAGTGCCAGGGAACTTGAGGGAGGGATTCTTTCAGCCGCCTACTTTGGAGGCCACCAGGCAAGAGTTTTGCCAACCCAGTGGAGGAGGCACAGTCCACGCAGGAAAGGCACGAAGCCAGAGTGCCAGGGAATTTTTCTTGGGGAAGGAATCTTTCAGCTGCCTACTATGGAGGCCAGAGTTCTGCCTACCCTGGAGACCCAGTTCCACCAACCCAGTGGAGACACAGTCCATGCACGCAGCACAGCCACGAAGCCAGAGCGCCAGGGAACTTGAGGGAGGGATTGTTTCAGCTTCCTACTTTGGAGGCCACAGTTTTTCCTAGCCATGTGACCAGTTCCACCAACCCAGAGGAGGAGACACAGTCCACGCAGGAAAGCCAGAGTGCCAGGGAATTACTTTCTTATCCTCCTCATAGAGGATAGGGTACTTGAAATAGAAATAGAAATGGAAAAAGAAATACAAATAAAAAGATAAATAGAAATAGGGTACTAGAAAGAGAAATAGAAATTTGGAGGATACTAGGGTACTATAGGATAGATAGGGTAATAGAGGATAGGGTACTTGAAATAGAAATAGAAATGGAAATAGAAATACAAATAGAAATGTAAATAGAAATAGGGTACTAGAAATAGAAATAGAAATATGGAGGATACTAGGGTACTATAGGATAGATAGGGTAATAGAGAATAGGGTACTACTTGAGGCTGCTAAATCCGGCAGGGGCAAGCTGCTGCAGTGGATGCCATG
This sequence comes from Phrynocephalus versicolor, assembly GCA_023846285.1. NCBI lineage: Eukaryota > Metazoa > Chordata > Lepidosauria > Squamata > Agamidae > Phrynocephalus > Phrynocephalus versicolor. The sequence continues at coordinate 1,626,207 of JAHTLZ010000010.1, forward strand.
GGGTGACAAGCTGTATCATATCAGTATCCCACAGCAAGGGATTTCCAAACCTGGACTGTAACCGGCGGGAGTGACTTTTCCCCATCCCCCATGTCAGAGGACAGAGTCTCCTAATTCCAAATAGTTGGTGTCTCTATTAAAGTTGTTCTCCTCAAGTGATTTGCCGCCTCTTACCGCCCAGAGGCACTGGAGGTGGGGGCAGCCAAGGTTGCTGCCTCGGCAAGTCAAGGAGACTGGCCGACAGGACGCATATCGGCTCGGAGACTTAACTTGAACCACTGAGACGCTGATAGGCTGAAGGAGAAGCACCTGGAAGGCCTCCTCCAAGCCGTGGAGTACTGGGAGCCTGGCAGGCAGGCAGGTAGGCAGAGGGGCAGGCAGGCAGCCAGGCAGGCAGGGAAGCAGTAAGTCTTGCTTGCAGGTAGGAAGGCAGGCTTGCAGGGTACCCACCCAGGCTAGGGAAGGAACAAAGCCAAAGTGCCAGAAGGGAGGATTGTTTCTGCCTTGGGAGGCAGACTCCACCCAAGGAGACCGAGTTGGGTATGGGTAAATAAAATATGGTTCAGTTGTACGTCAACTGTGTTGTGCAGCAGCTAAATGAATTTGAAAGTCTCTCTCTTATTTTCTTTCAGGTAGGAAAACGTTGAAAAAAAACAAATGGTACTGATAAGGACTTATAAACATGAGAAAAGTCAAAAAATATTATAAACAATACTGAAGTGTTAAACCCGACTATGGGTGTCAGATACATCTCTCTGAATGTCTCATTGACACAACTAAGGGATTGGCATAACCACAAAAAAGATAAAGTGCGTGGGTGCCAGTCTATGAAGAACAGCAAATATTTTGTGGTTAGCCAAGCTAGGAAGTAGGAGACAAGACTATGGTCACGGTGACCCATCCTCTGAGACTGTTGGCACTATCTTATAGTGCCGAGGTGTCAATTTGCTGAGAGCAACATATGGTAGTTAGCCAGGAATAAGGAACCAACTTTGAACTAGGAAAATAAGGTCAGGTCATTCTAGGCTTTGATGGCCAAATGGCTATAAGCCAAGAACATGAGCTGATGAACAAGCACATGAAAGCACATGTAGGCACGTGTAGGGGCGTACTAAATACGTCAGTCTTAGATCATGCTTACCATACAGAAAACTATAAAAATCATGGAAAGTCATTTAGTCCTTTGTCCAGGACAGCGGGGTCCAGGACAGCATGGGGTCCAGGACAGCAGGTTCAGATCAGCAGGGTTTTGGTCTGCGCTGTGGACCAATTCAGGCTGTACTGGAACCCCCACTAACACCTTTGCTTTGTATGCAATACTTGCTTGCTTTATTCTTGCTGTATATTACCTATAACTCTGAGTTTCTATGTCTGTCTAATAAACCAGATGGACTAATTCTTTGCGTGGCAATTTTTAAGAACCACCCAATTTTTATCAATGGTGCATTGGCAATTATTAAAGAACCACCAAATCCCAATTTTAAAGTACATTCTTGACTTTATCAGTATGATGAAACTAAATCCAGAAGAAGTCCGTTTTAATCCAATATATAATATATTAATCAGAAAAGCAGAGAACTTCTTGTTGACTGTTCTGTTCTTGCACCCCAAATTGCGTGTGGGTGTGCAAGCAAATTGAACTTGGAAAAAAGTAGGAAATAAATGGTATATTTTAAAATAAATCCACACAGCCCATTCCCAGTCGACCCCCCCCCTTATCCAATAGCAGAAAAATCCTCCTCTCCCCACAAACAGCCAGAGAAGAGAACAAAGGAAAAAAAAAGAATAACTGCTTCCCTTCGGCAGACAAAGCTGCAGGGAATCAAAACAATACTTTTCTAAATTCAATTCCCTCCCTGCCTGCCTAACTGAAAGCCTACAGCCACCCAGGCCTCCCTCCTCCAATATTCGTCTCTCGATCGTATCGCACCAGCAGCCAAGCCACAGCCCTCCTCCCTCAACCACCACACACAGACTGCGATTTCTGGAAGTTGCCTCAGGTTTTTATACCCTCTGGCACATCCAGAAGTGTCCGTCAAAACCTGGCCATGCCATTGGTGGAATGGAGCAAAAAAATTGCATGGTCACATCCCATGCCCAGCCCACTAATGGGCACGTCTAAAAAATTAAAAATAAAATAAAATAAAATAAAATCAATGCGATGTTTTATTGCAATAAAAAACCCACTACCTGCTACTATTAAAATTCAGGCATTAGAATAAATAAATTTCAACATGTTTGTGTTGTGCTTTGGTGTTTTTTGGACCACGATTTAAAAGAAAAATTGCGGTCGCCATTTTGGATTCCCCCCCACCGCATGGCATGGCGAGACGATGAGGATGACCCCCTCCAGCCTGGTGCAAGCATCCCAGGACAGGAGAGGAGGGGGGGAAAGGCCGGGAACCCCCCCAGAAACCACCTCTCTGGTAGGTGGCAAAGCCTCAGACAGGCATATTTTCGCCTGCTTTTTCGGCCGGGAATCGGTTTTTTAAAGCTTTTTCAAAAACCTTTTTCCTGGGCTTAGCATCGTGCGATGCCACAAACGGAAACGAAAAACCCGACCAAATTTTCTTTTGTCGGTTCGGGTTCGAGCAGGGCCGGCTTAATTACCATTACCGTTTCCGTTACGTAACGGAACCAAAAAAACGGAAACGGAAACGGAAATTTTGGCGTTCCATGCCCATGTCTAATGGGGAGATGTGTTCTTTTAGATAGCTTGGTTAAAAGCCATCTAGAGGTTTATAGGTTAAAAACAGCACTTTGAATTATGTCTGAAAACTGATTGGCAGCCAGTGGAGCTGCTGTAACAGGGAGTTTTATGTTCCCTCTAGCCAGCCCCAGTTAACAATCTAGCTACAGTATTTTTGGACCCTTTGAAGTTTATTTCCGACCTTTTCCCAAAGGCAGCACCACCTAGAATACATTGCACTAATCCAGCCAAGATACAGTATAACTAGGGCATATGTCACTGTGGCCTTAATTGTTAGGATGTGGTCATAATTGTTAGGATGTTATTTAGGTGAAAAATCTAACCACAATCAAACAGGTTCAGCTAAGAAAAACTAAATATGGTTTTGACCAGAATTCTGATTTTCATTTATAAAAACCACATACTGTAGATCTTCTACTCCTTGGTTCCCAGTTCTTCTGATAAGTAAAAGTATGGGCAATAGGTCAGCATAACATTTTAGCTGTGGATGCTTAAACAAGGAAAGGATGACAAATGCTAAAGGAGTAACTGGTTCTGGTAAGCATTATCATGCCACTACTGAACTAAAACAAGTTGTGCATTCCAGCCAAGTAGACCGACTGGATCCACGGCAGAAGGGTGAGTCAAGAATTATACACTATACAGTAATAATGTGCCATCAATTCTGACAACTCTTGTCAGGGTTTTCTGGATGAAGGGTACTCACCATTCCCTTCTTCAGGATGTATTGCAGGGCAGTGTAGCTTGCCCAAGGCTACATAGGATGTCTTTACAACCGGAAAGAAGGCACAGAGGGGCCCTGGTACTTCAAAGTTCTCCCTCTTCAGTGAGACACATAAGTCACTAAGCCTTCCAAGCAGCTAACAACTTTCTTTATCTCAATGGGACTATGCTTGTTGGCACTATATCAAGTGCATTCAGGCCATTGTCTCTGGCTTAGTTTTTTCGATGGTCATGGAAATCCTGGTCTTGGGGCTGTACCACCTCAGAATGCAGATGGGAGCTTTTATGATGGAATCTTAAGACATAGGAATGGGTGGTGGGGAAGAGGATTCTGACAACGCTGATATGCCAGGGGAAATTCTGAACTACAATTGTCAATCTCTGTCACCTCGTCTGCTATGTAGATGGGCGTTTTTAATATGTATGGTCTAGTTTCATCATTGCAGGCCCTTAACTGAATGCTGAAATGGCACGTGCTTATTGCCTCATTGAGAACTTGGCATGTGTATTTAATTTAATGGATTACTCTGGTTTAGAATGCAGCATTTTAATAATCAGGTTTGTTGAATGTAACTGCTTTTCTATTGGTTCAAAATAACAGTTTTATTATTTAAAATATTTATTAATCACTATATTGCCTGCCAAAGTAGTTATTCAAAGGCACAAAGAATGATTTAAAATGCTAAAATAACAAAAAAAAATCACTAAAAACAGAAAATACATTTTTAAAGCTTTATTGTGTGTGGAGAGAACAGAATATACGATGCAATTTTTAAAAAACTGTAGTTTTTACTACCAGTCTAAAACATAATAGATATGGTGATGACTTCTTTGAAAAAGAAGCCATAAAAACCCATCTAAGTTACGTATCATTGTAAACTCTTTGGTAAAAGCAGGCTACAGCAGAAGAATAAGTACAGTTCACAAGCAAGCTTTTAGATGAGATGGTTGTTCAGATATCCTGGCCTCAGGCCAGCTAAGATTTTGTAAGTGAGTGTCAGGCCTTTGAACTGGGCTCCAACATTGGCAATACTTTCACTGTCAGAAAAGTTGCTTCAAGACCAGTGGCATATTGTCGTGAGGGCATCTCCGAGAAGAAATTGGCTGGCACATTTTGTGCTATTTTCTGAACACTTTTCATGGACAACCTAGCATATAGCACGACAGTAATCCTGAATGTGAGATAATAGGGCCTGACTCCTCGTTGCCATCTCCAACTTACTCAGAGAGGCCTGCAATGGGCACAGCAGACAAAGATGGTGCTACCAACTACTGTATCTAGCCTTCCAGAAAAAATTCTCAGTTGAAACCCCAAGACCCAAACAGTGCATGGCATACAGTATATCAGAGGTTTCATAGGTATCTTAAAAAGCATAGGGAATATTGCTGAGTCCTAGAGAACCCAAGATGATGACTGAGCATCACATTCTGGGGATGTTCAGCTGCCATAAAACACTGCCTCCAATTTCCACACCACCCAAACGTCAAGAATAATATGGTGAATTTTATCAAATAACATTGAAAAGTTCATTAGAAACAATCAGAATACACTCTCTTTGTCCAATTCTCAGTGTAGATTGTCCACCAAGCCTCTCTTACTAGACTGTGGACTCTTTTCATTAGAAGATTTAGTTTATGTTAGTGTTAGTCATCTAAATATAAACAGGAACATGGGTTGAAATACTCCAAATGTTTATTTTAACAATTAGAATTTGGGACCCAAATATTTTGTTTAGCTTTGAACTGTTGAGTAGATGCAGCATCAAATAATGTTCACTCAGTAACTCAATAGCTAAACTTTGCTGTTAGTAAAATATTCAGGGGAAAGCAGCATATGAGATTTATATAGAACAGCATCCTGAGGAAGGACTCTTTTAAAGCTGCAAAAGGGATTGAGAGTTGAGAATTCTGAGGCATTCTGATTCCTTCTGAGATCCTCCCCATTTTATTTCTCTGCAACAGTGGTTCTGAAACTTGGGTGACCCAGGTGGGACACCAACTCCCAAGAACCCTGGCCATCACAACTAGTAGTAAAGGCTTCCGGGAGATGCAGTCCAAGAACACCTGGGTCACCCAAGGTTGGGAACCATTACTCCACAATATTCCAAAGACTCCCTCAAGTATCCGCATAGTAAGGGGCTACAGGGGGAACAGAAAATCAGCCAATATCACCTCTGTGTTTTGCCCCGTGGGCATATCCCATGACAAGGGTTCTGCTAACTTAATTCAGTGCCTTCTAACATATTCCCATCAAATATTAACCGAGAAAGACGTCTCCCCCTGCCCTCACTCCCATCCCCAATCTGCATTTGGGGCTATTTTTAAATTAAATAGATTAATCCTTTCTTCTGGCTTTAATTCAGTGCTTCTTGGTAGGCTGGTATGCATTAATTTCCATTGGTTTGTAGAGATATAAAAATATAGAAGATAAAAGGTGATGAGATCATATAAGAAAAATAAGAAAAAATGAGTCTGAAAAATATTTTATCTCTCTTATGGAATGGAAACCCATTTGCTTGTTGGTTAAAGTAAAACTAATACCGTATTTAAAAATCTGTCTATCTTAAGGAATGTCTTCTGTTTCTGTAATAACAGTGAAAGAAAAATACATTTGCTTTTAAAGTGTTTGCCTGTACTGTACTAAAATGCACATATTCTCTTTCTTAATTCACTACTCGCTGTTCTTACCATCAAGTTTTCCTACACAAATACATCGCCTTTCAAAACACCGTGCTAATTCCTTTTGGATTGTAGAATGTTATCAAAGAAGTTCATTATAAAAATGTCTAGACATCAAAGTTTTATTGATTTTTGTGAATTATATGTGAGGGTTGATGTACCATAGATCTGAAAATTTTGATTAATGAGAAAAATAGTAAGTTTTGGAAGCATTCAGAGAAAGTGCCATGCTTCTTAGTTTCTACTGAGTGCTCCAAATACTGCATTTTATTTGAAAAAGAATGAGCAAGAAGACATTGCTTATTTGGAACTGTGGTTGTTCAAGTACATGTATCTGCACATTCACATATATAGGTTTTGCCCCCTAAAACTGAACATTATTCAGTTATTTACACAGTTGAGGGTTTTTGTAAGCAGACCCTCCAACCTCTTCTCTAAACAAGTCAAGTTGTGGATGTTAGATGAGTTCATCATTGGTACTAAAACAGCAAAGGAGATACAGTGCACCCTTGTATAACAAACAGTTTGTATAACATAACATTTGTACAACATAAAAAAATTCCAGAGATAGGGGAAATTTCCTTAGCAGAATTGCCTATGGGGCAAATCTGTACAACATCAAAATGGGATCACTCTGTTTTCAATGCATTCCTATGGGAAATTTGTATAAAGGAAAAACTGCTTAACATAATTTCATTTGGAACAAATTAATTCCTTTATACAAAGTACCACTGTACCTGCATAGGGCCAAGGAATGAATAGATAACTGCTTGACAAGCCAAGGTTACAGGCAAACCATGGTTGCAGGCAAGCAATTTGGTCTTTTCTGTTCTTTCTGTGCATTGTATAAATGGTGAGTAATATCTTGGCAGTTTTTTTCAACCCAATAATAAGGACCACACTAGTAAAACTACTGAAGCAGATGTTGAAGTGATAATGTTACATGAATATTGATAGTTAGGACCACATCACTACCCAATACAGTATACTTCCGGGATAGATATCCATGGAAGGGAACCATGCAAGGATCAGCACAGATACAGGCTGGTCCATTAACACGAGCAAATGCTTTTGGGTGTCACTGGTGATACCCCGTTGAGAGACAAATAGATTCTCCAGTATACCTTCAGGGAAAATACGTAACAAGTCAATGTAATAAGATTTCTGGCAACGACTGTGACAATGAGGAAGAGTATAAAGCTCTGATACAGGCGGGAGGGGCACCATGCGAAGGTGATGTCATGAGTTCTTATTTCTCTTCTTCCCACTAAATCAGGGTAAACACAATAAAAAGCTCACCCTAAAATTTAAGTGCAGTTTAAATTTGATGTTGCCACAGGGTCAAAAATCACCCATCAGGTCAGTTAGGAGCACAAAAAGACTCTGGTCCATTTCAAATATTAGCTCAACAAATCTTTCTAGAACAGAATAGGGAAAACTGACCACTTTTAAAAATGCTGCTTATAAAGAAACCTATAGAAATTTGGCCACTATTCCATTTTTTCCTGTCTCAGGCAAGCAGGTTGATCTCTTATTGATACCAGTTGGTTTGCCCAATTTAGAAATGTGAATCCTGGGACTTCTCTGTAAGAGATTTTTCTTAGAAGTTTCCTGGTTGGGTGTCAGCCTGGTTGGGACATCTGCCTCTTTTTCTGAAGGGCTGGGGTAAAATTGTTTGCCAAAGAATTTGGGATATTGAGAGCAAGGCCATTGCAGCAGGTCTCAACTCAATCTGTTCCCCTCACTTTTACGGTCTGCTGCCAACTTCAGTACAGTGGAACCTTGACTTACATACTGCTTGACTTACAGCATATTTGACTTGCAGCAAGAAGGGGCCTGTTTGACTTGAGTCGCAGGCTTTGACTTACATCTCGGAGCCCCGGCGCAAGGCACCGGAATCGGGCGGCATCCACAACCCAGCATCGCAGCTGCCACCTCCAAACTGCTCCTGCCTCCTTCCTCTCCTCAGGCAGCGGCGGCTTCGGCAAGGCCAGCTCAGAGCACCTGGAGCTGGTCCTCGGCCTCACCGAATCCGCCACTGCTGCTGGAGGAGAAGAAGGGCCGGGAGCTCGGGGCTGGCCTCGCTGGTTAGTTAGTCGGCTCAGTCTTGTAAAAAATCTGGCTGCAGAAGTCTGGTCCACAATGGAAGCAGTTTAGTTGGGGAGCTGTACAGTTGTGGGACTCTAGGGTTGTTCAGGACTTGGAACGTCAGGTAAAATCAGTAAAACTTAAATTTTAGACATTGTTGCTATGAACATTAAAAAGTGGAGGTGTATAACTTGTGGACTATAATTCCACTGCCTCCCCCTCTCTTTGAAGAGACATTTCATTTACATCCCCAGAAGGAATCTCCTGTCCCAGTCAAATTTGTGTTAAATTGCTGTTTTCGAGGGTCTTTTTCATCATCTGGAACGGATTAATCCACTTTCCCATTACTTTCTATGGGAAAAGTTCGTTTGACTTAAGTCATATTTGACTTAAGTCTAGACCACTGGAACGGATTAATGACGTAAGTCAAGGTTCCACTGTACTAGGAGCGAACTATACAGAATATCTCACTAATCCTTGCCAGCACCAGGTTTTCATTCTTGCCAGACTGAATATCCTTCCCTGACTTGTCCTCTCAGGAAGATATCACAACAAACCATTTGAGAATAGACTATGCAAACATTGCCTATTGGAACCTGACTCAACCTCCCATATTCTTCTTTCCTGCCCCACCCATCACAAGCTCTGCCAACAATTCCTGGTCCCATTCATTTCTAACCTCTTTGGATCCCAGAGAGCATAACTCAGTGCCTACTTGTGGCCAAGTCTTCCAAATTGACTGCTTCAGTGGCTGAATACCTGGCCAAAGTGCTATTTACCATTAATGAGACCTCTAGAACTAAGGATGGTCACTAATATGTTCTCTTTCATCTCTTTATTTATTTCTCTTTTAGTCTTTTATTCCACAGTTTGATGCTCTTGTTCTTAATTTATTTTATGCTATTAAAGGTCTCTTGACTTGACTTGAAGTCAAAATTCCTTTCTTATTGGAAGAGCAGGCATAACCTTAGGGTTTAGGAACTAAATCTACAAGCCACCTGTTGTGTGTGTGTTGTGTCATTACAGTCATGACTGACTCTTCATGATCCCATGTCCATGGAGTTTTCTTGGCAGGAATACTGGAGTGCCTTGCCAGTTCCTACTCCAGTTATGTGGTTTTTAGATGGATTGTTATATGTCTGTGAAGATTCTGAGTCACCCAGGTGAGTTTATCATGACTCAACTTGCAGATGGATTACTTCTTTGACTGGATTGTTAGTACTAGTTGTGTTTTCCATTTCTCAGAGTGGCATTTTTCTTTCTATATTTGTTTACTTATTGTTCTTAGCTTTAATTTTGCCTTTTAATGAGGAAAGTTGCCTCTTCACATTCATTTATCTTAGCTCTAAATATTGTCTTAAATGTTATCAACCCATACTCATTGTGTTTAACTTCAAATATTGTATTTCAATGTTATAAGCCACCTTAGGTCCTTTTCAAGGGGAAACATGGAGTAAAATCATTTAAAAGGAATGAATGGATGAATTCAGAGAAATTTTAAAAAAACAGAACCATTGTTCTTGCAGGTCAAGAGCCCCTGCAAAAATAAACCAGTGCCACAGCTGGTAGAGGATGACAACAATTTAGAAGTTTTGACTAACATGTAAATCCACTGAGTTAATGAGATTTAATAACCATTTAGCAATCTGTTCATTGGGTCTATTCTGGGGATTGGACTTGACCACTCCTGGGGTTCCTTCCACTCTATAATTCTCTGGTTTACTCTAGCTAGGACCTATGCTTCTCTGCACAGTTGATGGGGACAGGTCTTGCTACGGGCATCCCCTCTTCAAATGTCACTGTTTTCCTTTGGGTTTAGACACCTCTTTCACAGGCAAGTAATGATTCCACAGCAGGTTTATTCAGGTATGACAATGTAAGGTAAGGGATACCTCATTGACTCTGTGCTGTTTCCAGAGGGGGAACACTCTCAGTCCACTGCAGCAAGAACAACCAAAAAGCCTACACATAGAACGCATGGTGTAATCTTGAGTCCTGCCAGATATACTGAACTAGAACTCTTATCAGCCCCAGCCAACTGGTCAAAACTCCTCAGAAGACCATGACTCCTTTGCTGTTGTGAGCCATGCAGACAATGACACAAAGAAGGTGAGCAGAATGTCTTAAATTACAACCTGAAGTATGTGAAAACAAGTGGAAAAAAACTTTCTTGATGTTATCCCGGTGTGGATTTCTAGTGATGCACCTGCAAAGGACCCTAGTGAAAGGATATATGATAAAAGAAAGAATATTAGGTAAGCACGCCAGGTTGCAGAACAGAGAGGAAAAGGAACAGGCTGTGTCCCTGAAAGGGGATGGCAGTGAGCACCTCCAATGAGCTGCCTCTGTTCCTACTGCCTCTGCTCTTTTACTGTCTTTTCATTTCGCCCATGTGGTGAAAGCTACACCACATCTCTTGAAAATTAATCATGCTTTTCAAAGCAAAGGAATCATGCTAGTAAGAGAAGAGGGAAAACTCTGCTCATCAGAATAGGGGCGCAAAACACTCCAGATGTGGTTCCTTTTCATTCCCATAACACAAACCCAGCATAGCCGATGGTAAGAGACTAGGAATGTTACAGTCCCAAACATCAGGCTTTTCTGTGTTTTTATTAATATACAGTAATAAAGAAATGAATAGTATACTTAGTATTACCATTGTATAAGCATGCTTAGCACTCCATAATAAAGCTATGACCTTATATAAAGGTTTCTTAGGAATAAGCCTTATTAAACTCACTGGGGCTGATTTTTCAACAGCATGCTCAAGATTGCACAGAAGGTGGCAGCACCAGTGCCCATAGCCAAGCACCTTAGGTACAGAAGTGGGGGAGCTCAAAAGATCCCACTAGAGGTGGGCAAAAAACAGAAAACCCATGGTTCAGGTTCATCTGTTTCGGGCCCACCCTTGGTTCGGTTTGGTTCGGGTTCGTATGAATTTTAAAAAAATCATATGAATCCGAACCGATCTGAACCGGTTCTGGTTGACTTAGTGGGCGGCGGCAGGGCGATCCTTGCCCCTGCGGCAAGGGCTTTTTGAGGCGCTGGCCCCAAGCCAGCACCTCATCTTTTTTTCTTTAAGCACCGACCGCGCGGCCCCTGGGACCGGGTCGGCGCTGATTCTTTTTTTTATTCTTTTTTCTTTATTTTACAGCCCTGACCTGGCCACCCCTGGGACCAGTCAGCACTCCTCTTTTTCTTAATTTTTTTTTAACAGCACTGACCACACGGCTCCTGGGGCCTGGCCGGTGCTCATTTATCTATTTATTTTATTTTGTTTTTATTTTGGGGGGATTAAAAGTCCCCAGTAGGGGCTTTTGAGGCACTGGCCTGGGGCCAGTGCCTGTCCCCTCCCCCTGCATTGGCAACGGGGCCATTTTCAGAGGGATCCTGCCGACCTGTCATCAGCTGGACCCCTTTAAAAATGGCCCAGTTGGCACTGGCTGTCAGTCACTGGACCAGGCCAGGTTTAAAGGGGTCCAGCCATTGACAGCTAGGCAGGAGCCCTCAGAAAATGGTGGAGGGAAGGGTGGGGTTTTTAAATCCCTTTCCCACCAAAGCCAGCACTACAGCTGATTGGCGGCACTGGCTTCTGGTGGGAAAAAAGCCAGTGATTTGGCGCACACCAATGGCAAGGGAAACCTTTCCCATAGGAATGCATTGCTTTGATGCATTCCTATTGGAAATGAAAAACAAAACGAACGAAGTGGAAATTTCCATTTCATTTCATTTCATTTTTCTTTGATGAGTCAGTCTTGTTATTCTTTTGTTGGATAACGAAATGAATAGTGAATAACAAAATGAATTAAAAATTCATTTCGTGCCCATCTCTAGATCCCATATATACTTTGCTTGCAATATGTTGCACTATATTATAAAGAAAATTACTCCAAAGGTGTTATGTACCACAAAATCATTTCTTACATGGCATGACTATATGAATGCATGACTTAGAAGGTGACCCATAGTTAACATTTTGGCTCAGGTCTTACTAACAGCCATGGCTTCCTTTAGTGAGTTGTAAACAACTTGTTGAAAAACAGTCATGAGTCATGACATTGCTTTGTGTGTGGGTGAGAACTAGTTAACTGATGAAAAGAAGAATGCTTTTCCAAGAGGTTCCCCTGCTTGGTGTCTCTTTGTGGATGGTAGTGAATGTAAGAGGGATACCTGTAGTAGAACATATTGACTGCTGACACTGGTGTTGTCTACATTCAGGCTGTCTTTCCCTATGCAAAGCTTGCCATTGCTTTTCATATTGGTAATGCAAAGACAATATTGTGCTGGGCCATTAGCCAGGAGTTTGAATCACAAATACAGAAGTGAAATAACCCATATACATAAACTGGAGCTTATTTGAAAGATGGATTTTTTTTCTGGGAGAAATGCCAAGCTGGGCGGGATTGTTGCGATTCTGGTTCAGAATGGTATTTTTCCTGTCGAGGATTCACTGGAAATGGGATTAAGCTGCCAAAAAATAACAAATAACAAATAAAATGCAGAGCCTGCAAGAATGATAGGCACAAAACAAAACAGAACAGAACAAGACTGGGATGTCATTTTTATAAGAAGCAAGGAGTCTTGCAGAAGGAGAAGAAAGTCTCAGTGGAGTCTCAAACTGATGAGACTCAGAATATATTGAGTGTAAGCAATTTTGCATACATTCATCACTAGAGATTTGCATTCCTGCATGGAGCAGGGGGTTGGACTTGATGGCCTTAGAGGCTCCTTCCAACTTCACTATTTTATGATTCTATAAGATGTAAAATTTCAGAAAAGTTAGAAGGCATGGATTTTTTGTTGTTGAAGAAAAACAGAAAAAATGGGTGGAGGGCACATTTTTTCTGTCCCATCAAATTTCCAGAAATCTTATAACTCTATACATCCCTAGTCCTCCCCTGCCATGTACATAATGATTACAAAAATCTCCCTAAAATGGATCTGGCTTAATCACCAAAGCTAGCCAGACTGTTGTCAAGGTCTGTGCACAGTTCTGATTATTGATGTAAGAAAATACAATGGATCCTCATATAACAAACGGTTTGTATAACATAAAATCTATACAACATAAAAAAATCCGGAGATAGGGGAAATTTGCTTAACGGAATTGGTTATGGGGCGAATCCATACAACATAAAAATGATCGCGATTAGGGATTACTCTGTTTTCAATATATTCCGATGGGAAATTTGTATAAAGGAAAATTTCTTAACAGAATTTCATTTGGAACGAATTAATTCCTTTATACAAGTTACCACTGTATTACTATATTATCTACCCCTGTTTTGCATAGTACTGTCTGAAAGGGGAATGACACAAATTGTGAGAAGACAAGAAGGTACAGGTCTTTGAGACAAGGATCTCATCTGTAAGTGCTCCTATAATGTGCATTATCAAACATTTTAGTGAACCACAAGAATTATAAATGGCGTGCTCTTCTATGGAAAAACCAAGCAGGGGCAAAATGGAAGGAATCAGAACTGCACGGTTCTCATATTTAGATGTGCAAATGCTGTCACCACTGTCCTGGTTAACATCAGAATGAACAACTATGGGATTGTGGATGGTGTAATATAGGGCATGGGCAGGCACAGTCAGCATGTGGGCAAGAGGTAGGTATGCCAGGCCTGAAAAATGACCACAAATGGACTTCAATGAATTGAAGGACGCAACAGAGAAATAGGTGGGATTTCCTTCTGTTGTCACATAATTCCAGGATCATTTGCAGTGTTAGCTCTTTGACCCTCAGCAGACCAAAGGTTCCCTCGTGCTGTACAGGCTAAAGTGCAGTATTGCAGCCAAAACTCAGTTCACGATACAGGTTCAATCCCAGGTAGTTGGCTGGAGGTTTGCTCAGCCTTCCATCCTTCTGAGATTGGCAAAGTGAATATTCACCTTGCTGTGGTGGTGGGAGCAATGTGTGGCCTGCATAATTAGATTATAAACTGCCCAGAGAGTGTTTTAATGCTATAAGGCTGTATATAAGCAGCATGCTTTTCTTCCCCTGACCTTTCAGACATGACTCACTTTTTAGATTCTCGGTTTGGCGCATATTTCTGGCCCAAATTAATCTCTGGTTCATGATTTTACAGTGTTTTGCTTATCCCTGCCAGGCATGACCACCCATTACTGTAGTTAATTACTGGCACAGCAAATACTAGACGTGGGCCGTAGAGGAGAAACATAAACATGAAAAGGTTGTAAGGGGGAATTCATTAAGATACCTTAGAATTGTTGCAATACTACAGCTTTCTGCCTCTAGGGGGGTTAACTATTCTTTAATTAAACACAAAAATAGCCCTTAAGCAAATACAGTAGTACCTTGGTTTACCAGCAGAATCCGCTTTGGAAGCATGCTCATATACCAAAATACTTGTATACAGTGGACCCTTGTATAACAAACGGTTTGTATAACATAAAATTTGTACAACATAAAAAATTCTGGACATAGGGGAAATTTTCTTAACAGAATCGTCTATGGGGCCAATTTGTACAACATAAAAATGGTCGCAATTAGGGATTACTCTGTTTTCAATGCATTCCTATGGGAAATTTGTATAAAGGAAAATTTGCTTAACATAATTTCATTTGGAACAAATTAATTCCTTTATACAAGGTACCACTGTATATAAAAGCAAATTTCCCCATTGGAAATAATGGAAACTTAGCTTATTCATTTTGGGGGCCCAGTTTCCATTATTTCCTATGAAGACATTTTCTTTGGCAGGGAGCTGCAGAGGCTGTGGAGATTGCCCAGGCCCAGAGCTGCCTGGGGTGCTTTCTGGAGGCCGTGGATGGGCAGCACCAAGAGAGGGGCAAGCTCCATTGGCCACAGATGAGTAGTGCCGGGCCTGAGACAAGCTCTGGAAGTTACTTCCAACCAAACACCCTGGAGGCCCGTTCTGGGCATCACGGGGTCCACGAAGAGCCCCAGAAGCCACCTCCGTTCAGGAGGAGAAAGAGGTGTGCCAAGCCCTGATTGCAAAGCAAGCACCTCTAGTGCTCATTTTGCAAGACATTGCTCACAAAGTGAAGCAAAATTTTATTTAAAAATTGGCTCATTTTGCAAAACACTCGCAAACCAAGGTATTCTGTAAAAAGCAATCCTTAGCACAGAGGAATCCTTTTTCTGCCAAAGACTATTTGGATATTTATAACACCATTCATGGGCCATAGAAAATTATCACTTGCAGGTAATTTCCTCTTCCTCCTCTTCTTGCTCCTACCCCATGCCCAATCACACTGCATCCCCTTTCATCTTCCTTCTTCCTCAGCTTCACAACAGCCACTGCCCCCCATTTTAAAATTATGGTAGCATTAAGAGCAACTCCCTCTCCCCTCCTTCTGCCTCCAAGGAGAATGCAACAGGCAGACCCCCCCCCCTTTCCCACCCATCCGCGTCAGGCCTCTCATGATGCCTGAGCTGCTACTGCTGCCATGCTGGGCAGAGGTGAAGCCAGACTCACCTACTTTCCCTTCATTAACTGCTGCCAAAGGTGGCTATACATGTGTTGGGGGGGAGGTGAGACAGGAAGGGGAGGAAGGAGACAAGCAACAAGAAGAAGAACACAGCATGGTGCTAGACTGGGCTCCCATCCTCTCCTTTTTTTCTCCCTCACTGGAGGTCATCTTGGTGCCCTCCCAGTACAGTGCCCTGGGGTATATGCCCTGCCTGCTCCCCCCGCTCCCCAGTTGCAGACCAGCTTGGAAGTGCCAAACCAAATTATTTTGCGAACCTTGTAAAGCCCACAGGCTGGACATTCCCCATCCCTGCTTTAGCTTCTGAAAACATCTTATGGAAAATAAAGCAGATTCTAGATGTCACAGGAGGTTTGATATTTTTAGTGTCTGAATGCCTCAAGGGAGCCATGCCAGATAGCTGTCTCTCCCCCCCCCCAACAGAGGTTGGAGGGGAAGGGGGGAGGGAGAAATCCCTTCTTGGTTTGTGCTGGCATCGTATAAAATTCTTGTCCCTGAAGAGAATTCGAATCTGTTATGTGACAGACTGTTCTTGCATCCCCAAATAAAGGGAACAGTTGGTAGCTGAACAAATAAATAAGTGAAACAACATAGAAATTAACCAACTGGTCTAATTTAATCAAGACTTAAAGGAACAAGGCACTAAACAATAATAGTTCCTTTCTGAGGGGCAAACAAAATTTTACACATAAATGTAATTACCATGACTTATAGTTATGATGGTTTACAATTACCAGAGGTAATATGCTTCTGAGCATGAAATAATAAAATACTTCCCTAGTAGGAAGCAGCTAAAAGGCCCGAACGAGGTACTGAACCATCTCCTAACTTCACATTCCCCTCTGCTGTGGGCCCAAGTATGGCTCAGGCAGTGCAGTCACCTTTGCAGGCTTATATATAAAATTACAAGAAAACAAAGTTGCTATAGGAGGGTGGGAAATAGTGGGTGGGAGAGTTACGGAGCATAAAAACTAAAGTTAGCAAAATGGTTAAACTTCCTTCCCTTCCCTTCCAAGCAGGGATGCAGCTGTACCATAAGAGCCGTGCTGAACTAAACCAAAGACCAACATATTCAGACATTCTGCTAGCACAGTGGCTAACCCATTGGATTTGTGAGACCCCTCCTTACATAATAGCGCCCTCCAACTCATATTCCTCAGTAACTTGGTGCTTGGTTTAATGACCTCTAGGATTAGAGATGGGCACAAAACGAACATTTTTTTCATTTCCGTTATTTGTTATTCGTTACATTACGTAACGAAATGACAAACGAAAATTGTGATGAAAATGGAACGAAATGAACAGAACCATGAAAATTGTGTTCGTTACATTTCATTTTTGTTACTGGCGGTGTGCAATGAAATGAGCTGTTTTAAATGTTAAAAAGCGCCCTGGACATCCATAAAAATGCAGTGATAATTATTTATACTGTCTGATAATACCTACCAGAGGGGGCGGGGTCCTTAAAACATGCATTTATTTCTTTTTTCAGATCGCTTTATTTTTTTTTCCTTTAAGGGGAGTTAGGGGACATCGACCCAAAATGACTCCCAGATGCCTAATATTGATTTATTGGGTATTAAAATGCCCTGGACATCCATAAAATGCAGTGATAATGCGATAATTATTTGAAATTATTACAAACCAGGGGGGTTTGGGTCCTTGAAACGTTTGTTTTTGTCTTCTCCCATCGCGAGGTATTTTTCTTTTCACTTTAAGGATGACAAAATGGATGTCGCCACTCCAGCCACAACATGGAGGCAAGCCATGTGATGGGATCACGTTCAACCAATAGCATGCCCAGGTTGCAGACTGGGCAGGTCTGTCAGTCACAGAGGGCATAAAAAGCTCTGGCAGCCCCCATCCTCCTTGCAGTCCCCGGTGGGAGTTAGGGTGGGATTGCTGTCTCTGCGACTCTAGCTTCAGTCCTGCAGGCTCCCT
Organism: Phrynocephalus versicolor; assembly: GCA_023846285.1. NCBI lineage: Eukaryota > Metazoa > Chordata > Lepidosauria > Squamata > Agamidae > Phrynocephalus > Phrynocephalus versicolor. The sequence continues at coordinate 1,643,827 of JAHTLZ010000010.1, forward strand.
GTGTGCATGTGTGCGTACCTCTCAGTGAGTACCCTCCCCTGCCCTGCAGTGCAGTCACTCTGCGGCTGCCTTGCACCTTGCACAATGCCTGCCGCTGCCTTTGCAGCATCCCTGCATACCTAGTCTATACTGTGTCTCTGCCAGCATCAATTTTTTTTAGTGTTTTCCCTCTGGTCTGGGGCATTGGGGGATGCTCCCGCAAAGAAATGCTTTAAAAATCGCGCAAAAAGCGGGTAGAAACGAAAAACAAAAAAACAAAAACAAAAACAAAAATTTTCCAAAAATTTGCAAAAAACGGAAACGAAACAGACCTCTCAACGACAAATGAAAAACCGAAACACCATTTTTTTTATTTGTGCCCATCTCTGTCTAGGATTTAAGGGAGAGGGAAAAGGATATCTGTGTTGTGAAACTTGAATGTACATGAATGTTCCTCACAATAGCTGATATATCACATAGATCTACAGTAGTTGTATAATGAAATCTAGATAGGAAAACTATTTTTCTTCTCAAGCAGCAAAACTGAGCTCTGCAATGACAATCATCACATTACTAGTAGGTATTGCACAGCCAATGCTTAAAAAGAGAGAGGAAAAATATAACTTCACACTATCAAACAAAGGGCAAAAGCAGGCAAGAACACAATCACTGAAAGGGACTAATTCCTATCCAAAATCATGTATCCCAATAACTTGGAAGCACATGCAATATTGCTATAAGTATAAATGAGAGAGAGAGAGAGAGAGAGAGAGAGAGAGAGAGAGAATTATTGTGAAGTGTATAGGGCAATGTTGGCGAACCTATGGCACAGGTTCCAAAGGTGGCACTCACAGCCCTTTCTGTGGGCACCCGACATCACCCCTTCACAGCCACTTGTATTCAGCTTAAATTGATGTATTGGCACTTTGCGAAAAATTAGTTTTGAATTGCAGTTCGGGCACTTGGTCTCTAAAAGGTTCACCATCACTGGTATAGGGCCTTTTCATCAGCTGCCCCTGGGCTATGGAACATGCTTCCAAGTGAGAGTACAGGGTGCCAACATTGATAACGTTTTTGCACAGGGTAAAAACCTTCCTGTTCCAGAAGTTTTTTAATTGACATAGCATAGATTGTGGGTCTTGATGGCAATTTTAATGTTTTGTATTTAAATGCTTTTATTTTAAATTGTTCACATTGACATTTAAATGTAAATGTTTTAATTGTTGCATGCATGCATGCATAAATAAATAATCAGAGGAGAAATTCAGAAACACAATGAAACCTGTAGCTATTTTTTTCTCCCGATGCCCTTCTGAGGTCACATTATTAAAAAACCAAAAAAAAAAAGAAAGAAAAAGAAAAAGAAAAGAAAAAAAACACAAAGGCAGAGGACCAAGCAGTAACAAGCTCTCCATTTGCCATGTGAGAAGGTATTACTGCTTCATCCTCTGCCTTTGCTTAGCCAGCCACCCACCCACTCAACTGAGATATCCTCAGAAGGTCTTCTCTCTTCCCTAAAGCAGGGTAAAATGACATGCTTCCCCTTTCTGCATGTATGAATGTTACAAACACTTGCACATCATCCTTGATGAGAATGAGGACTTCACTACACTAAGGCACCTCACCCCCCCAAAAAAAATGAAAAAAATGAAAGGAAAGAAAAGAAAGAAAGAAAAGAAAAGAAAGGGCAGCCACTGGGAAATCTCATACAGTATACAGTGGACCCTTGTATAACAAACGGTTTGTATAACATAAAATTTGTACAACATAAAAAATTCCAGAGATCGGGGAAATTTGCTTAACAGAATCATCTATGGGGTGAATCCATACAACATAAAAATGGTCGCAATTAGGGATTACTCTGTTTTCAATGCATTCCTATAGAAAATTTGTATAAAGGAAAATTTGCTTAACAGAATTTCATTTGGAACGAATTAATTCCTTTATACAAGGTACCACTGTATATATTTGGTCAGCAGAAGCATTTGCAAGGAAATACCTATTTTTTGCACAAGAAACTCCTATTAATTCCAAAAATCAAAACAAAACAAAACCCAAACCACCCTTGTTTTGTAGAAAAGACAACATTTTAAAAAATGTAAATGTGTGTGTGTGTGTGTGTGTGATAAAAAGCACTTCTGAAAATGTTTAGCCAAAAAAAAAAAAGTCCTGAAATGGAGGGCAGCCCACAGAGACTGTCAGGATTTCAGCCAGCAGAGGGAAAATATTTGAAACATTTCATTCTTGCCCATGAGAATGAAATGACTGACAATTGCCCTTATAAGTGAAAAATCATCTGAACGTATTCCCTATCAATCTGGATGTCTCTTTAAATGGACAGAGAGAATACCACACCTTGGCAGCCCTTTCACTTCCTGCTAATATCAAGGCCAACCTTTCAGGCAAGCAGGCAGACAGGCCTTGGAGTGTGAGGGGCAGAGAATTATTTCTCATTTCTCATCACTTCTGTGGAGTGTCTCTCTGGCTACTTGAAAGTCAAGGCAAGCGCTGCAGCTTCAAATGGCCAGGCAAACACTTTGAGAAAAATAGGGGTGCCTGGGAAAATGGAAGTAGAGGGAAAGAGTCTTTGGGGCAGGATGGAAGTTGAAAGTCCAGGGAAAGCAGTGAGGATGGAGAGTGTGGGTGGGCATTGTCTTATACCCTATTCCTCAAATAGCAGGGCCCTTTGCACTATCCTGACCAGGAAGATCACAAATTAAGGACAGAGCTCCAGGATTCCATTTTATTCTAGCTTGGAAACATATGGGGGAGAAAGCTGTTGTTTGTGGGTGCACGCACATGTTCATACGCAAACATTCTTTTTGAGCAGTTACAAAAGCTCTCAAGATTTCATGAGAAATTGAAGGATTGTACTTTATCCTCCCTGCCTTCCCTCATTTCTGGGAGGATCAGAGGGATATTCCAACTGCCCCCCAAAGAGAGGGGAGATTTCCAAAAGCAGATTACAGTGTTCCCCCGCCTATCGTGGGGGTTAGGGACCTGACCCGTGATAATTGAAAATCTGCAATATGTGGATGCAGGTTGGGTTGGGCGGGGGGGGGCTAGCTGGGGGCCCTTGTACTTACCCCCAGCCTGGTCCTGCCCCAAATGGCCCTGCAAGGGCCTTCCTGGGCCATCTGGAGGCCCCAAAAAGGACTCCTTGCGAACCGGAAGTCACTTCCGCATCACTGAAATTCATTTCTGAGACCTCCGAGAGGCCTAGAAAGGCCCTTGGAGGCCTCAGAAATGATTTTCTGAGCACCGGAAATCACTTCCGATAAACCAGAAGTCACTTCCGGTTCTCAGGGAAGCCATTTTCGGGCCTCCAGAAGGCCCAGAAAGGCCCCCGCAGGCCTGTTGGGTGCAGCACCAGTCTTGGGGTAAGTATAGAAGGTCTGAAACAGGCCTCCCCCTTACTCCAGGGAGCCTTTTCTCATATACTGTGGTGATATAGTGGGACCGCACTATATGAACCGCAAACGGGCGGGAGACCACTGTATTCAAAAAAAGCAAGCAAGGAAGGATCTCTTTAAAAAGTTGTGTGTAGGGCATATCCTAGCCATGCAACATGTTCAAAGTATATCTCTGAATCCTAGCTCATATTTTTAAAAACCAAGAAGTAAAGTTTATCTTCATGTTTTCCCTGAAATCCAAAGCTGCATTCCTTTCAAAACTACATCCAGTTCATATTGTGAAGCTATTCAGGCCAGCTAAGGGACTTAAGTGTCTTTCTGCAGAGGGAAGACAGGAACACAATTGATACAGATGTCTCAGAGGCCCCAGCCTCCTAGTTCCCAAACCCCCCACATCCCATCAATGCTGGTCTTTTTCTTCCCTGCCCTGATTCTTCAAGATTGAGGCCTCTCTTTGCACATGGGTGTTTTGTAGTCACATGCAAATACAAGCTCTGCATGTTTGGTGAAGATTGGGGTTCAGACATCCAAGCTGTGTGCTCCCAAAGAGCCCCCCAAAGTGCTCCCAAGGCACCTAGAGACACCAAACTTGAAGGCAGGTTTCTCATGACTCTCCTCTACAATCTCACTATGTTTGGTGAAGACTGGGTTTCAGAGTTATACATCCACAGATTGGGGTCCCCTAGGAAAGAGCCCCTTAGCAACAGAATCGGGAAAACACAATCATCACCAAACTTGGAGAGATTGTAGAGGAAAGTCAGGGGATGCTTCCCACCAATTGTGGTGTCTCTAGGTACCTTGGGGGGGTACTTTTAGCCAGGATGAATTGGCAGGCTCCATTTATGACAAATATGAATCAGTTTTGACAATTTGGTCATATTTGTCAAAAACCATGATTCATTTTTCAAGTCATCTCCATTTCTATTTCTAATGTTTTAGCTGGTTACTCTGTTGTAGTTTTCTCTGGGCCTTTCCTTAACTTTCCAAACTGAAGAGTTATTTTCTGTCATTCTCCCATTCTCGTCCTACACACACACTTACACACACAAGCTCCTTCTATCCCTTTGAAAATGGGCACAATTAATTCCAAGTGCTTGCCTCCAAATGACATTAATTTGTAATGGAAGACGGAATCAAGTAAATGGAATTCAGCACAGCAATTAGTTCACATTTGCACAGGCATTTTTTTAAATTACCCATCAACAAATTAAGCTTTAATGCAAAAGCTTGGGCTTATTTTCGGTGGTGGCATTTATGATGGCGGGGTTTACAGGGACACTGTTTATACAAGCAGAAGTTCCACAGAAACTCACTTGTGTTTACTGTTGTTCTTTCCTGTGCCGACCAATGTTGTTTCACAAATAGCAGCAAAACTCTAAATGTGCCCCATCAGCACTCCTGTGGTCCCCAAGGACCCTAGTCACAAATTCTATGGCACATGGGACAGAATCTTGCCATGTTTTCAGGGGCCCAAGCATCCCTCTCCCCAAATATTTAAAAAAGGGCAACAAGATAGCACAAGGGGATTTTCATGACTACCAGGGAAAAACAGTATTGTAAGGAGACTGGGGTTGGAGTAATGGGATAGGCACAGTCCTCTAGCCTCCAGAGACGGGCATGTGTGGCTTCTGGACCTACAGAGATTTCCCATCTGGGACAATCCTTTTCTAGTCTTGTGCACAACTGGAATTCATGGGATTCATGGTTATGCTTGAGCATTGTCCATACAAGCAATGGTTAGAATCCTGTTGCTTAGCATAATGTCCCACTGAAACAATGGGAATGTTGTGAGTTAACTCCTCCAAACGTTTCACTAATGCGAATGAACTTATTCTATTCCATTTGAACAGGCCCTTTTGAATCAAGGGAACTTATGGAGGAGTCAGCTCACCAACTCCCCACTGTGTGAGCCTAACTCTAGTGTGATTTACTACACTAGATTTTGGGCAGGTTTGGGATGGTGCCCCAAAGGATACCTTCATAGGAAAGCAGATGCCACTCGTAAACTGGCACCACCTTGGAAGCACCATCCTGGCCTTTATGGAAACGTGAGGAAGACTGAAAAGTCAACATATTTTTGAAATGCTTACAGTCCTCAAAAGTTATTTTAAAACTGTCCCATTTCTTAAATTGACCTTTCCCCCCTAAAGTAGCACAACCACCTCTTGATTTGTATTTCGACTATTTAATACAGTGCCAACACTGACTTCTACTGCTGAAGCGGAACATTAATTTGCAGTCTACAGCAGTTCTGCTATACTGCCCTCATACTAGACATGTGTTCCCTCTTCTTGATTTCAACCCCCGCCACAAGGTTCAATTTTCTACATTAATAAACACTGAAGGATGGTAAACTTATCTTGGAGCTGAAATACTTAAAATTGACCTGTGTCATTTTGTTGCAAAAAGCTTCAGAACTGTAATGCTGACAGCCTATGGCAATTTGCAGATCTCGGTTTCAGTAGGAGGAACAGCAGCATTAACTCTTATCATGTTTTCTCTTCTTCATATGTAAGGCTTCAGTATCAGCATGGGAATGAAACAAACGTTATCTGTTTTCCTTGTTGGTGACTAGAACTTAATTAATGTATGTCAATGACTGCATTGACATCTAAGTATTTAGAAGCTCATCTCTAAGTACTGTTCCAAAACTAAGCAAGAATCTATCCATAAATAAAGGGCTATTTACATATTTATTTTGTAGCAAAGTTAATTATTTTGCTACAAAGTCTTGTCTATTTATTTTGCATGAGATGTCCTGTGGCAGCTTCTGTCTTCCAGTTAGCACCGGCAAACTCCTTCACACTTCTACTGCCTTCAAGTCCTGTAGAATTGCATATGGTAATTCCCTTTCAAGAGAGAGAGACCACTGGCTTGCAAAATAAGATTATCAGAGGTGGCACATGCCAGTTATCGCTAACCACAAATGAAATGCAATCCTGCCCCCACCCACATCTTATGATACATGGGCTAGGGGTGTAAAGTATACATTTTAAATTCCTTGTTCTGAATTCCTAGGTTTAAACTGGTTCAACGCAGTGAGAGAATTCTGCAGCGAATTTTCAAGCATGGAGGGATTCCTTGCTGCCAGCACAAGAGGAAGACAATAAGTTGTTTGTTTGTTGTTGTTGTTGTTTCTTCTTCTTCTTCTTCTTCTTCTTCTTCTTCTTCTTCTTCTTCTT
>JAHTLZ010000010.1:1650410-1661209 GCA_023846285.1 Phrynocephalus versicolor
CTACTACTACTACTACTACTACTACTACTACTACTACTACTACTACTTTTCTTCTTTTCAGAGTTTCTGGAACCCACAGAAAAACTCTGTGCAAAACTACTATTTCTTCCCATCCAAAAATAGTTGTAAATCATGAATAATTTCACTTAAATGCCAAGCCTCATTTTCTTATGTAGCTACCTAACTTTGGGAAACAGAAAAAATGATTCCCATCAATTACAATAACATCATTTGACAAGGCTGCAATTAATCTGTCCCCCTTACCTATCTGTTGTTCTTGATGCCAGACAGAGAAAAGGGGGGGGGGTAGGCATTAATTGAGTTATCACCAGTCATGATAAATCATACAGCTCATAAAGTGGATATTATCTTCAACAGAATAAACGGTTATACTGCTAAATTTCTTTGGTCTTTAAGACAGAAAAAAAGCAGAAAGGGGGCATTTTGCAAACATTTCAAAAACTTGTGTCCTTATTACCATGTGTCTCTGTCTATAAACTAGCATTAGCATTTATGTGCAAGAAACACAGGATTCTAAAAATCAATAGATACACAAACCTGCTTTGGACATTAAGAGAATACTGAAGAGGTTCCCAGTTTGAGACACACTACTAGACCTGATTCTTTCAGGGTTTTACCATGTGTCAGAGAGGTTACTTGGTAGACAAGGACTCATTACATTTTAAATAATCTACAACACTGGATAAAGCTTTGACTATGGTGTTCAGTGTGTAGCCTTTGTTGTTCACAGTGAACTGTGAGCACATGAATAATGATGGTCATGTTATGGATCCAGGATCAGGTAGTATTCCAGAGAAAAATGGACAAAAATCTGTCAGATTTGCTTTGATCAGGATTCTTGCCTTAAGCAGAGGATTATAGGCCCCCTTTAACTACATTATTGTATGATTCTGTGAATATGTCAGCACAACCCTTTTACAGTGCTGAGTCATCTGTAGGTCTGACCCATAAGCAACTTTATTGTTCATCTCTCAGCTATAGGAGATTTCAGACTGGGACTATCCTCAACATCTGTTGGATGAAACCAACTTTCTAAAGGCATTGAAAACAAGATGAGATCTCTCATGAAGATTTTAGGTAGGCCTTGATGACTCTAGCTGTCTCTAAGATCCTCTAGGATGATGCTAACAGGTAGCTGTTATGTTCTTCTTACTGTCCAGCTTTTGTTGTTACCCAGCTTCTGGGATTCTCCTTCCTGCATGACTCAGTTCTGCTGATTTGCCTTGACATTTGTTTGCCTCTTGCATCTCAGCATTTTGTGAACAGATTCCTCAGGATTAACACCAATCTGTCCAGACCTCATCACCATACTGTCCATACAACATGGCCCTCTATAATGGCTTCCTGGGTGACAGTTTGTATCCAAAATACTACAAATGGGAAGTTGCCAACAACCTTCCTCCATTCCTGTTCAAACTCATAATCGGTCAAAACTGAAGCCTAGCATGACTCTTGTGGACTGAACACTCTACTGGAATGAACACAGGTCCCATTCAGTTCTCCGGGGTTTGGGTGAGAGACATTACTGCATGATTTTGTTTTTCCTTATATCCCTATGGATCATCAAGTCTGGTCCCTGCCAAGGAGGCAGAAATAGAACTCCCGCCCTCTGGATAGCTTAGTGTTTGAGATACCTCAAACACTAAGCTATCCAGCCAGCTAATACCTTTCCATAAATTAAAGACAGAATCAGTGGCTACTAATTATCTCTTTGTTTCAGGAAAAAAATGCAGAAATGGGTAGACAGATCTACCAAATGCTCAGAGATACTTATGGATCTTTGATGTGTTTCTTGCGGTCAGGAGTGAGACCTCTGAAGGCAAAGATGCACTGAGATTTAGAAGAGGGTTCTCTGCCCCTGACCTTCTACTTCAGTACCATTTTTTAATTTGCTGCATTCTGGAGACATTTTCATGTTCGTTTGTCTACTGAGGAACTCCATGCTGCAGATACAGCAGGGATATATTCTACAAAAGCATATGCAGTTGAAGCAGTCAGTGGACAAATGATACGTGACAATGAAAACTTCCTTTTAATTCCCAATGTTTTAATATTGTGAGTAGAGAGGGGCACGAATAAAAAAAAGGCATTTCGTTTGTCGTTTGTCGTTTGGAGGGTCCGTTTCGGTTCGTTTCCATTTTTCGTGAATTTTTGCAAAAATTCATTTTCGTTTTCATTCATTTCATTACCATTTCATTACCATTTATTTCAATTTTTTGTGATTTTTTTTAAAGGATTTTAAGCAATTCACTCATATTGCAGTAATGGAAACGAAATGTACGACAAAATTTCCGGTGTTTCTGTTCGTTTTGTTTCATTTTAAAGACAAAATTCGTTTGTTGTTTCGTTAGCTAACGAAACGAAAAAATGAAAACGGAAATGAAAAATTGTTCGTTTCATGCCCATCTCTAATTGTGAGAAGCTTTTGAAAGGAGGGGAGCAAAAAGGGGAGCAAATAAAACAAAATTAATTGAATGACTGTAGACAGTGCAGAAAAAATAGTAGCGGTGAGCAAGTGGTCTTTCGTAGATATTTTTAGCATTACAAATAAAAATGGAGGGACCCCAGACATTTTCCCAAGGCACTCCACAGAACTAGAGGTTGAAAAAAGTCACTTTTTCTGTAGTGTAACTGTCAGAACCCTAGTAGGGAATTCTAGCAGCTGTGAAAGTAACTTTTCTGAGCTCTGTACAGAACGCAGTTTGACCACCCCTACTGTACTTGTAATGGAATTGTTTCTTCCTATGATATTGAGTACCAGACATAAGGTAGGAAGAAATGCTGATTCAGTCGAAGTCCAGAAAGAAAGACACAAAATGTTTATGTGAAATGGAAATCAAACATCTATCAAATACATAGAATGTGCATAGAGTATTCCAGTTGCAGAATCTCTGTCTTCCTAACCCAGATTTGTGAACTTGTATTGGGAGAAGCACAAAATTCTGGACCATTTGGTAAGAGCAGAAACGTGAACAAAAGTTTTGTTTGCTTTAAGAAGAAATTTTCCAATGTTGGCTGGCACATTCTTGGAAGAGTCAGCAAACCTAATTTGCCACCAGATGGCTAAACACACGGGCATCAAAACTCCAGATTTCTCATGACTAAAGAACAAGATAGCTTCATTTCTCATCTCTGTGATTTTTTTGACAATCATAAGTTCTTCCCTGTGATTTTCCAAATACACTTGTGAATTCTGGACAATTCTTATTAAAAACAAAAGTCACATCAAATGGAATTCCTCCCCATCCTTCTCCTCCCCTAGGCACGTTTTTACTTTCATTTCTGTCTTTGAAATGGGCAGACCTACCTCCCCAGAGAAAGCTTGTCCATTCAATAGGTGTTCTGATCCCTGGCTGTCTTCACTGCCGAAATGTAACCGGATCTCTTCCAAGCGGTGGCTATATGTCATGGGCCCTCCAGAAATGTTGACCAGATGTTCTTTGTCCAGCCGCAGAGAAACATGCCTCCCTGTATTGTACATTGTCCCGCTGACCTAAACAAAATTGAATAAAGAAAGTATAAAATTGGATGGCTTAAATTACTCCCCGCCGGTACTCTATTAGTTGCTCTAGAAGCATTTCCTTTTTCAGAGAAGCTGAAAGGAAGCCTTAAGGGCTCCCTTTTTTTCCTGCTGAGAGCATTACATTATATATTGGATTACTTTAATAACTATACATATTTCATGTAAAATATATAAAAGATATACAGTTGAGCCAGAACTGTGGGAGGAACACAATAAATGTGATTAGTTTGCCTCTAAATAAGAGGGAATATGAAAGTGTTCCTTATATGAGACTTGAATAATGACTTCATTACCTAATTTCAGGCACACGAATCAGGAATATTTCAACAAAGGATTAAATTATTTACCATATATTTAAATATATCAAAAATTCAACTCATTTATTCTCAATGAAAAATTTATAAAAACAAAAGTAGGGATGACTAGGTTTGAAAATTAAGAGATCCAAAAATATGCAGTAAACTTTCCTCCTTGCTACAAAGGTGACTTCGACACAAAAAGTTTGCATCTTTTCAGAGAATATATAGAAGACATAAAATTCCAAGGCAACTGTTTGCTTTTACAATCCTAACACTGGTGAGATGACCCGCCATGGAAAATAGGTCATTTTCCTATTTTCCAAAGTCACTGGAATACCTGGATTACCAAAAAACAGGATTATGATCACCAAAGGCTATACTAGGCATACTGAAGTACATTGGCATTACATTTACACAGTGACTCGTGTCAAATAACCACATTCTACATTTTGTAGACCACTAGGATAGGAAAAAAAAAAGTAACTGTCAATAATGTAAATGATAGTAATCATGTGCCATGAAATCAATTCTGACTTATGCAACTCATTGCAGAGTGGCAGAGGGGATGTGGAAGTGGTTTACTATTCCGTTCTTGTAGGGGCACCCTGTGATTGTGCAGTTTGCCCAAGGTGACACAGAGTGGTTTTTCTTGGATGTACTGTGGGGAACTGAAGGCCCAAACACTGGCTTCACAGCTAGATACCAAAATTACTGAGCTATCCAGCTAGTTAATATCATTCCATAAATTGACAGAGGAATACATTAATCCCTTGGTTTACCAGTATCTTGAATTACAAGTGTTTTGCAAGATGTCAAGCCCCGCACACAGAGCACACACACAAATAGGGTTCAGTTCTTTGCCAAGATCTTTAGTGGAAAGCCAGGCAAGTTCAAGTCCTTTGCTAACAATCAAGTGCCAGATAAATAACAGAATCCAACTCCCAGCAATTAACAGTCCAAGTCAAAACCAGAATATCTCACGGAAACCAGATGCCAAACCTAAGGGAACAGATCAAGCCGTTGTTCAGGAAGCCAGTCCGAAGTCAGGAAACAGAGCCAAGGTCACAGACATGAACGTGGTTGCAAGTTCAAATGACGCGTTGCTCCCACAAAGAGCTCAAGGTAAGCTTACCAGCTTTATCCCAAAACAGGGAACACACCCTTACTTCTGGAAAGGCTTCTGCTAGTACTCAGGGCTTCCCAACCTGATTCCCCGTCTAGCATCAAAGACCCTTTCCCTAGCTCTCTTGGTAGCACGTCTTTGTAGAATCCTGCTCATGGCCCTTCTAGGAGGAGGAGATACGTTTTCAGCTGAGTCATCAGACTCAGCTGCCTGCTGACTTGAGGTGCAAGGCTCCTCCAGCAGCTCTTCACCATTTAACCCCTCAGAGTCAGGTTCTGTGACAGGCAAGATCCTGGCACAAGAGGAGCAACCATTTCTGATCAATTTTGCCTTGATCAATGAGCACTGTGTTGCAATACGAGCACTGGAGAAGGCAACAGGATCACAAGTGAGCCAATGGTGGCTCTTTCTCCCCCTCCCTGCTGGATTATGGGTGATTGTCTGTAATGTTGCTTTGATATATGAGTGCTTTGGTTCCGAAATGGATTATGCTTGTAAATCAAAGTACTAACGTAAATGGCAATTAGATAAGCCACCCAGAGACCTTTATAAATAAATAAATATAGTGGGTGCACATTACTTCCAGTGGTAGATGCAGAATGTCTGTCTGTCAGAGAGGTAAATATTTGCTTATTTCTTCTTTAGGAGGAGGTATAAAAGACTGTAAGAGCTTTTCTTCCTCTTTTTTATTTTTTGGAATTTGTAATTTTGGCACAAGTCCCATTTTTTTTTTTGCCGAGTATAAGACTATATTTTTGTCTAAAACTGTTAAGATTAACATTGAGGGTCATCTTAGACATGGAAGAAAACCAAAGAGAGAATGGCACAATTGCAAAACTGTAATTTAGTGTTGGGAAAGTGGGGGGGGCATCTTATACATGAGACGTCTTAAATATGGGACATCTTATAGACAGAAAAATACAGCAATTAACTGAAGCATTTTTTTTTGCACACAAACCTTGTATTTGCACAGCAACCTACTTTTCACATCAGGTTTTGCACAAGTTTGCAAATGTGTGTGTGTGAAAGCATAATGTTTTGATATATGGAAAACAAAGGGGATTTTTTTTGTTCATTTGTGGATTTTGGCTATAGCTGCTAATGACAATTGTTTTAAAAAATGTTCTTTTTACTCTTTTCATGCTTGCTCTTTGTGAAAGGATGCCTGAAAGGATTTAGACACGTGTTGATATTTGTTAAATTTTTATACACAGTATTTGTTGCTGGGGAGCAGAAGGAATCCCCCCCCCCACTCTTCTTTCCTACATACAAACATAAGAACAGCCTTGCTGGAACAAGCCACAGCCCATCCAGTCCAGCATTCTGTCTCACACAGGGGCTCACTGTATTGCCAAGCAGATATCTTCACCTGCTTACAATTCCCTGCAAATGGCATTGAGAGATATCCCGCCTATCTCTCCAACCCAGATGTTGTCTGTAGGCATCCACAATGATAGCCGTTGCTACCCTTGTTCTCCATGAACTTGTCTAATCCTTTCTTAAAGCTGTCAAGGCTGACAGCTGCCACGACTTCTTCTGCCAGTGATCCTCTGGGTGAAAAAGTACTTCCTCTTATTTGTTTGAGGTCTAGCACCCAAAATTTTCATGGAGTGCCCCCTAGTTCTAGTGTTGTGTGAGAGGGAAAAAGGTTTTTCCTTATCTAATGTGTCCTCACCGTGTATGATTTTATAAACTTCAATCAGGTCACCTCTTAGGTGCCATCATTCAAGAGTGAGAAGGCCAAGCCATGCCCTGTTTGTGAGCTGGCTACAGGCAACAGGATGACCACTGTATGAATACTTCCCTCCCCACCCCATGAAGGGAGGATCTTGCATAATCCCTCCAGAAAGGAATGGAAAGTGTACCAAGAGTGCAGCGTTCAAGAAAGCAACACCTGTTCACTGTGATGAAGCTCATGCTTGAAGAGCGCTCAGTCTGTCTTGAAGTCAGCTTATTTTATATGTCATATTTTAGTCATTTTATATGTCATATTATTATGTGTTGTACCTGTTTTTAAATCTATGTGAAATATTTGAAATGAGTTGAACATAGCAACCACAAAATTTTGTTGTTCCTGCAAGGGGGCAATGACAATAAAGATTCCTATCCTATCCTATCCTATACCCTGGGGAGTGCAGGGGCGGGAAATCAACTTTCCTATGCTGTGTGCTAGTGACGGAACTTTTGTTTTCCAGGACAGCTGTCGGTAAAGACATATTTTTGAACAGAGCAATGCTGAATCTTCCTTTCCAGGATTTGTGGGAAAATTAAACAAAAACCAGCAAGCTGGATATCTATAAGACAAATATACATCATGCTTGCTTGTATTAATCAGAGGGAAGGAAGGAAATAGTATGCTTTGTTGAGCTTTAATCTGAAATAACACCTGGCCAATTGCATCTTCGATCCCATAATAGTAGAATGCCACCACCATCATTAACACCACTGCAGTGCCATTTCATCTGTAATGCTAATGGCTGTGCTTAAAGGTCTTGTTTTGTCGCTCATTTCCCTGTAAGAAAAGTTATATTTTGGACAGATGTGATAGAAGTTGAGGGTGTCCATCAATAGTTCTGCCTCATTATTCTGACACAGGTGTTTTATAGGCTCTTTTCAGGCTCCCATCAGAGTGAGGAACTTCTTTACGTCACATAAAATCATTTGTTAACAGCTGTGTGTGTGTGTGTGTGTGTGGAAGGCGGATGGAAACAACAAGCTGAAACAGTTTTACACTTCCTTTTCCAGTTTATTGCCTCTACACTGGCATGCCCGGCAAATGAATATAAGATTTACTTTGCTATTCCATTGCTTTACCTCTCTATTTAGGAACAAGAAATGGCTCAGCCCAAGTTGATTTAGATTTGATATGATGTAGGTTATTTAGAAAAGTTGGGGGGGGGGACACGAAGAGGCAATGGAAAAATGAAAAATGAAAAAAGCATCTTAAAGGCCTTGCATTTTGGAATGATGCACCATTCCTTTGAAAGATATCAACTTCCATTTATTAGTCCAGTCTATGCAGACCTTATTTCCTGAGGTAAAAATGGCCCAGATGGAGTTCCAACACAAACAGCTTGGTATGGATGATAAAGAAAGAGACTAGCAAGACAGTGAAGGAGCCACATCTGCAAACATTCTATGCTACACAAACAGGCCTTCTGTATGGATTAAACATTTACTGGTGCTCTGGGTGCAGTGCCATTCTTTGATTACATCCATCTCCTTCATCTAGTTCCAACAGTTACACAGCGAAGAAACAAGGATGAAATACCTGAATGTGGCTCTGAAGGGCATAACAGAGGAGGATGGGTGTAGGATGAGTGCTGTCTCCATAGCTGGGGTTATATGTTTCTTTCACAATAAAGAAGGTCTGCTTCACACTGGTACAAGCCTGACAAAGTGGATGGTCCTGATCTGTGAAAACTAGCTGTTTGTATGATTATTTTTTAAAGTGATCTACAGTATAAGGGCATCACCTACTCCTTTATAGTTGTAACAACCACATGGCTTCCTTTCATTTCAACTGTAGTTGTTAGAGATGGGCACAAATAAAAAAAATGGCATTTCATTTGTCGTTTGTCATTTGGAGGGTCCGTTTCGGTTCGTTTCTGTTTTCGCAAATTTTTGCAAAAAAAAATTGTTTTCGTTTTCATTTGTTTCGTTACCATTTTGTTACCATTTATTTCATTTTTTGTGTTTTTTTAGGATTTTAAGCAATTCACTCATATTGCAGTAACGGAAACGAAACGCACGACAAAATTTCCTGTGTTTCTGTTCGTTTTGTTTCATTTTAGAGGCAAAATTTGTTTGTTTCATTACGTAACGAAATGAAAAAACAAAAATGGAAACGAAAAATTGTTCGTTTCGTGCCCATTTCTAGTAGTTGTGTGTGGGTGCGTGTGGGTGTGGGTGTGGGTCCAATGTCCTGCATTGCCCCTTCCAGCCTCAGATCACAGAGAGTTGCCACACCACTATATCCCAAATTTCATTTTGAAATAAAAATTCCTACCCTGCACTACTGGCCCTTCACTGAGCAAGGAGTGTGAAAGAATTGAGCTGTTTGGATGAGCAGCAAAACATTTCAGTCTCTCAAGAAAAAGAAGTCCAGTTGCCATGACTCAACTTCCAGATAAACTCACATGGATGACTGAGAATCGTCACAGACAGAGTAAAAGGAATTCTTACACAGTAATCCTGGATTAGATTTTTGCAATTTCAGTCTCAGCATTTGGGATGAAGGATGCTAACGATCTAGCTAGTTATGTTTCTTTGTCATTTAAGGAAGATTTCCTGAAGCCTCTGCAGGTTTATTATGTCCAGAGCCAATGGTTAAGCCTGCCCTGTTGTGCTGGCATGTCCCGCAAGGCCAATAAAATGACAGCTTTCTTCATCTGTATTGTGAAGAAAGCTGTCACTCAGTGGTCTGGTGTCAGCAGAAATCTATACAGACTAGCACACATTTGCTGAGCCATACAGTGCTGTTACTGTGGCCATTGTCTACCTCCTGTATGCTATTTTAAAACAACAACAGTGACACGGGTGCACAGGAAAAGCAAGTACATGTTTTGCAACTGACAGAAACAGATCTGCAGAACTTATTTGAAGAGGCACCTGTCATCCTTGTCACTCCACATATAGTGCTGAGGTTATTTTTGCAGACATAGCATGAAGTTCCAGAGCTAATCTCAACCCAAGCTATAAAACACCATAGACCATATTTCAAATCTAAGTTCCAAGAAGACCAGCAGGATGTGGCCCTCAGCAAGTTTGGCTATGCTGGGTGAAATAAGTTTAGGGAGATGTCTATCTAAAATACAAATGATAAATAGATGCATTGCTCTTTTTAAGGAGACAAGGTATTATATTTTTGGAAGGACAATTCAAAGCCTCAAACTGGGGGGTGGGGGAGAGTGAAAGTAAGCTCCAGATCCAGAGCTTGAAAAGGAGCCAACTGTTATTTCCCCCCTTTTAATAAGGTACCTTGATGAGACCTCCCTGAGGACAGTTGTGCAGGCCCTCGTGATTTTGAGGATTGATTACTGCAACACACTTTACGTGGAGCTGTCCTTGACCTTTGTACGGAGACTCCAACGGGTGAAGAATGCAGCGGCCAGACTGGTGGTGGGTGCCCCTAGATACGATCACATCACCCTAGTTCTGGCACGACTGCATTGGCTGCCCGTGGCTCTCCGGATAAGGTTCAAGGTCTTGGTTTTGCTTTTCAAAACCCTCCACAGCTTGGGTCCTGAATACCTGGTGGAACGTATCTCCCAGAGGTCAACTGAGGCTAGGCCCACTCAAATGTTGCAGGTGCTCTCTCTTAGGGTGGCCACTCCTAGGGAGGTGCGGAGGTTGGTTACATGCAGCTGCGCCTTCTCTGTTGTGGGTCCCTTGCTGTGGAACCACATACCACGTGAGCTGCACCTTCACAGTCCCTGTCCAGCTTCAAAAAAGCTTTGAAAACCTTGCTTGCGTATGGCAACCTTTAATTTTAATTTTAATTTAATTTCATGTATTCCGCTTTGCTCTCTCTCTCTCTCCCCCCCCCGTCAGTATGTCCTGCTGCATCTTGCCGAGGGTATTTCCCCTCTTTCCTCTTCATATTGTTATTTTTAACTTGTTGTTTTTAATCTTTTTATTCTGTAAACTGCCTAGTGTTCCTGAAGGAAAATGGTGCAGTATATAAATGAAATAATAAATAAAATAAATAAATAATCATGAATTGATCTTCAGTTTTGAAACACTGGTTGGGGTTTGGGGAAGAATTTGATGTCCGCCCCCCCCCCCGTGGTGTTCAGTGAGACCCCCAGAAACAGAGCATTCCAGCTTGGGG
>JAHTLZ010000010.1:1661219-1689812 GCA_023846285.1 Phrynocephalus versicolor
AGAGAGAGAGAGAGAGAGAGAGAGAGAGAGAGAGAGAGAGAGAGAGATTAACTGGTTTAAGATCACCTAAGTTTCACGATTCATTTGGGATCAGAAACTGGATTTCCTGTATCTGAGTCCAATACATCTCTGAGTCCTGAGGGCCCAATGGCTGAGGAGCCCCCAGGCAATAATTCCATGGCTCCCAGCTTGGTACTGTCATTCATGGCAGTTTTATTAAAAGCAGAGTCAGTCTCAATTGCCCATTCCCTTGTATTCTCATGGGGACTGAGTTCCCAGCACTGAACCCCTGGGCAGAGTTTATCCCACTTGACTTCAATGGGATCACTCAAAGTCCATGTCTGAAGAAGTGAGTGGGAGGTAAACTGTGCCACAGTCCTTTTAGGGAGGGCTACTCAGGACAGATGATGGGACAGTGATTAAACTGCAGTACTGCAGTCAAAAAACTCTGCTCACAATCCCAGGCTCAGGGAGCTGGCTCAAGGTTTGACTCAGCCTTCCCTCATTTTGAGCTAAGTAAATTGACTACCCAGCTAATGGTAATGGGGGTGGGAAGATGTGTAGCCTCCAAAATGAAACTGTAAACCACACTGTGGGGTGGTATATAAGCAGCATAATTTGCTTTTGCTTTAAGAAAGCCCCTGCCCATGGAACCTATTGTTAGTCATGGAGTATCTTAGTATTCTCAAGGTTGGGACTAGAGATGGGCATGAAACGACATTTTTTTCATTACCATTCTCCGTTATTCGTTCCGTTACATAATGGTACAAATAACGACCATTGCGATGGAGCAGGCTCAAACCGAACAGAACCAAGGAAATTTTCTTCGGTTCTCTTCATTTCCGTTACTGCCATCATGCCGCTCGTGCGATGAATAATGGAGCAGTGGAGGGCGGCGAGAGGGGGCTGGGATCCCGCCTCCGTGTGCGGAGGCAGGATCCCAGCCCCCTGTCCAGCTATTTCCGATTGGTGAATGACAGCCCGCTGGGAGGGCAGTGAGAGGGGGCTGGGCTTGGCGGAGCCTCTTTGCCCCCTCCCCGCCGGAGCCGACGATGTGAGACTTTGCTGATCTCGCAAGAAGAGGCGGGATCCGAGCCCTAATGGCTGGGCTCTGGGATTTCGGCTACGTGGCGAAGCGGCAAGGGTGCAGCCAGCTTGTAAGGACTCCCAGTGGCCATGGGATTGCTCTCCTGCTGGCAGGCTTGCCACCGGCTCTGGTAGCGCCCGGCCCTGGGAGGGCTCCCCGTGGCTGCGGGATGGCTCTCCCAGGAGGCTTGCCCCAGCCCCAGGAGGGCTCCCTGCGGCCACGGGAACTCTCTCTCGGCCTGCATGCCACCGGCTCCAGTGGCACCCGGCCCTGGGAAGGCTCCCTGCGGCCGCAGCTTGCCGTACCCGAAAAACGAAGAAACAGAAACGAAGTGGACCCCAGAGCCCGAATAACGACCACGAAATGCCATTTTGGCGTTTCGTGCCCATCTCTAGTTGGGGCAGAAGGATTCCTACTGTCGTTTTTTGTTACTCTTAAGCAGCAGGGGAACTTAAAGAGACCCTAGCCAATCATCAGTAGATATCCACTGTATATGGATATCTTCTGGTCTATGCACTACTAGCCACCTCTGCTCCAAGAAGTTAAACAATCCTTTCATCCACTTCTTTCTTCAACATTTGCTTAGGCAAAAATATATGGTATCTGGCTGAAGTATGATCTAACTTTTCAGTTTCAGTGGCAAAATCTTATTGGCATGCTTATATTGGCAATAAATAGATCCAGGTGTTTTAATTAATTAATTAATTAATTAATTAATTAATTAATTAATTAATTAATTGCTGGAACTGGGACTATTTTTGATTATTAAAGCTCCCTCCCTCCCAACCAAAGCCTCCCTCAAATAAAAGGGAACCCCAGGATGCCTTGGAACATGAAACAGGGAGTTATTAAGGTTTCAATTCATTTAAATTACAGGTAGTCATTTCCAATGCCCAGATCTGATTTACACCAGTGTAGCTACGCCAAGAGGATTTTCCCAATTGTCTTCATTGTATAGGTACATAAGGCTGCTATATTAAAAATGTGTTGAAAACATTGTGTCAACACGTGTTTTAAGAAAATGCAATTGGAATTCTGCCAAGAGTATCTGCATGCCAACATAGCACTCTGCCAAACATGAGTGGTGTGGGGTTTTTTTTGCAGTATTGTATTATAACCAGCAGAGAGCACTGTGAGCTCACTACATGTTTGTTATTAAATATACTGTATGCTCTCTGTTTACTACCCTGAGCCGAGAAGGAAGGGAATGCAGTCTCTGTGGCAAGGGATCCTAGCAGAATCTGTCACTTTCAGTTGCAAAGGCATAGTTACCAGAAACAACTGCAGACCCAAACCCACGGCTTCTGAATATTTCTAGCAACCGGCTCTTGAGTGTCCAGGCTCCAATCTCAGCAGATTTACCTGTAGGATACCAGACACTTCTGGTTTCTACCACAGATGCTTTTCTGAAGTGGGAACCCACCCACCCCATCTCCTATGATTTTTATTCTGACTTTAAAATAAGAAAAGGGCTTACAATTAAACAGTGGAGTTGTTGACCAAGTTTCATTTACTTGGGATAGAGGGACCATGAGGGATGCTAGCAAGTCTTTGGGTCCAAGTCCCAAGTCCAAGTCTTGTATCCCATGTGTCAAATCTGAGTCCCTATTAAAAATAAGCTCCGCCCCCTCCAGCTCAGAAAAAAGGAGAGGTGGGCAGGTTCCAAGTTGTGCATCAAATTTTATCATTGGTGGGGGTGGACAACAACCCTGAGTTGAGTCCATGTTGAGTCAGTGGTCTGCAAGTCCGGCAGCTTGAGCATCCATCCCTAGTGACCATATAATTGCTTAGCTTTGAAGAACAACTGGGAGCAATGCATGTTTGATTAAACAACAAAAAGAAGGTGTGAAAACGATACAAGAGAGGAAAGATAAATGGAAGAACTTAAACAATCTTTTCATCTCACTATGACTGATGGATCTGAAAGAAGACTTGTGTTATTTAGTAGAAGGCGAACCACTCTCATACTGTAGAGCCCAGTTTTGGAAGTATGGGTGGTTTACAATTGCTCTGAAAAGAAAAGAGATAGGAATCGCCATGGTAAAATAAGTGTTCACTTTGCTAAATTACCAATTTTTGAATTACCTGTAGAAACCCTGAGAAATGATCAGAGTCCAACTTGACTGGCTAATGAGCACAATACGTCAATTCCCCGTAATCAAAACAATGGGCTTCAGTAATGCCTATGCCATTTTGGAAGAGCAGAGAAGGAAATGAGAGAGAAAGAAACAGAATCCTGAGACAGACACCACCAGGGCATGCCACTCACAAGGTAATTATGCTCTATAGTCAATTAAGGGCACAAAATATGTCCTGGTGCATTGTAACATCCCAGTGGCTTAATGTGCCACATGCTATCTTGTAGGGACAATAAAGTTCTGTATTATATGCACATTACCATATTAATCCTGCAGTCTGGGACTGTTCACTTCTACAAAGAGTAGTGCAGAATCAGTGAAGCTTACAATTTTTAGTGCTAATGGTTTTTCGGTTAAAAGATATTCTCCTTTCTCAGTCTCCATTATATGAAGACACTCCATAGCAGACAACAGGTTCTCTGCGTGGGGTTTTTCTTAACCATCCTTTTAATCTTCATCTCAAATTGTCTCAAGCAGGAAAAATAATGAATCACTAAGAGCTGAGGAATGCATGCATGCACACATACATACATATATACATACATACTGTTGTGATTTTATATACAGTGGACCCTTGTATAACAAACGGTTTGTATAACATAAAATTTGTACAACATAAAAAATTCCGGAGATAGGGGAAATTTGCTTAACAGAATCGCCAATGGGGCAAATCTGTACAACATAAAATGGGATCACTCTGTTTTCAATGCATTCCTATGGGAAATTTGTATAAAGGAAAATTTGCTTAACATAATTTCATTTGGAACGAATTAATTCCTTTATACAAGGTACCACTGTATACAGTATATCAAGTCACAATAATGTATAACTGTTGGGATAGTAATCTTTCCGCATTGTAGCTTTTTTCTTCCAGCAATACTAGATTGCTAATTTAGCATTGAGCACTACCAACAGTACCAGTTACAATTATGGATTACCTGTAGAAACCCTGAGAAATGCACACAGGCAGAAATATAGCACTCAGGATGCATAAGATCAGCCCAAAGTGACTGAAGTAAAGTTCTTGCTTTTGTGTAGAGAAGGACACATTCATTCAAACACAAGCAGAGAGAGAGAGAGAGAGAGAGAGAGAGAGAGGTCAGGATCTCATTTGGGCATTATGGCTGTACAGCCCTCAGTGGTATGAGCACTTTTGCCTTTTGGAACTCGCCCAACAAAGCATCCAGCACTTCCCTAGGTACACAGTTCCCTCTTCCGCCAGCTGCAGCTCTGCTTTTGCCACAAGTGAAGATGTCTACTGATGACACTTCAGAAGGAGGTAAAGACTTCCCAAGTGGCTTTGCTGATGGAGCGGCAGCTTGGTGCTATTTTGGTCTCTGCCTCTGTCATGCGCTCCCCACCTGAACAGCAGTGTTCAAATACATTGGGTGGAATTTTCTGCTCAGCTAGCATTATATAGTATCCTGGGCTTGCTCTTGAAAGACACAGGAGTGCTACTTCCACCTTAGGCAAGTTTGTTATGGTCAAATTTGGAAAAATTTGGATTGTATTCTCAAGAGAAATTAATTGTCTGTGTTATAGACTAGGGGTGTCTAGCCATTAAAATGCTAACTAGTTCAGAATATGGAAGGCTTTAATTTGGTCTACTATGCATCAGCAGAGCAAAAGCAGAACAGAGGATTTTCAGGGAGTGGAGATGCCCTTCTGTTCATGGTTACTTAGCTTTATATGCAAGTTATAAAGGAATGGAGTGTATGCTAATTAAATCTGCAGATGATACCAAATTGGGTGGGGTTGCTAATTCCCTAGAGGATAGGATGAAAATCCAAAATGTCCTTGACAGATTAGAGTGCTGGGCTGAAGTTAACGGAATGGGTTTCAACAGAGGGAAATACAGGGTGCTGCATCTAGGTAAAAAGAATGAGTTGCACATATAGGATGGGAGATACCTAGCTGGAAAATAGTACATGTGGAAGGGATCTGGGAGTCTTGGTGGACCACAAACTGAACATGAGTCAGCAGTGTGACGTGGCGGCCAAGAAAGCCAACACAATTCTTGGTTGCATCAACAGAAGCATAGTGTCTAACTCTAGATCAAGGGAAGTAATAGTACCATTTTATTCTGCTCTGGTCAGACCCCATCTGGAGTACTGTGTCCAGTTTTGTGCACCTCAATTTAAAAAGGACGTTGGCAACCTTGAGCGGGTACAGAGGCTGGAAGAAATGTCTTACGAGGAACGGCTTAGGGATCTGGGAATGTTTAGCCTTTCAAAAAGAAGGCTGAGAGGGGATATGATAGCTACGCTTAAGTATTTGAAAGGATGTCATATTGAAGAAGAGAGAACAGGTTTGTTTTTCATAGTTTCAGAGACTAGGACTCTGGGCAATGGTTTCAAACTACAGGAAAAGAGATTCCATTTGAACATTAGGAAGAACTTCCTGATGTTTAGAGCTGTTCGGCAGTGGAATATGCTGCCATGGAGGGTGGTGGAGTCTCCTTCCTTGGAGGTTTTTAAACAGAGGCTGGATGGTCATCTGTTGGAAATATTGTGATGGGGGTTCCTGTATGGCAGGGGCTTGGACTGGATGGCCCTTGAGGTCTCTTCCAACTCTATGATTCTATGAGGATAAGAGTTTTTAAGCATAATTTTGTGTGGGAAACTGTTATAAATATCTAACAACACACTATTTCTCCATAGAGAGTCCTTCGTTTCCAGAGTTCATTTGCTTTTATAGTGCTACATGCTATGTTTGCATTGTATCTACCTGTTTCACAGTATTTGCACTGTAGATTTTTTTTAAAAATCAGATTTTGTTACAGTTTTTTGTATGCTCTGGTTACATCCAGTCAAGTCCACAGTAATCCTGTCTACGTGGATTGCTTTTGAAATTGGTTCAGCTGGGGCATAATGCAACTCATCAGTTTGAGTGGCGCGGGTTAGGCAATCATAAATTGTAACAACTGACGCAATAACAGATGAATCGGTTGTCTGCATATTTCTGGGCCAAATGTAAAGTCCTGGGGTTCACCTACAAAGCTTAAACAGCTTACAAGAGGTTACCTAAAGGACAGCCTATCTCTGAATGATTCTGCCTACGTCCTAAAATTAACAGCACTACAGAGGAAGCTGTCTCTTTCAGTAACCAGGTAACATCTGCCAAGGAGGGAACAGAGGACGGAGCTTCAGCAGAAGATCACAGGGCTGGCAGAAGAAGAGGCACCCTTTGAAGTATTGGGGCGATAAGCTATTTGGGACTTTAAGAGTGTGTATCAAAATATTGAACTTGGCTGGGAGATACAGTACATAAACATGTTCTTTCTAGGAATATCAGTTAAAATTCTATCAGGCGAATTCATGCTGTAATGTAACTGAAGTTTCCAAGTCATCCTTAAGTGCATCCCCATATAAAAGTTCTTGTAGTAATCCAACTTGGAGGCTACTTCAATGTAAATTATCCTGGGTTGTCTATCCTTACCCAGAAAAGATTGCTGCTGTGAGTGACACAAATTCCATGTAACTGATGCTACCTGGAATATTGTGTATTGAACTTTTCAATGGATTATTGTTTGATGTAGACACTGCATGAACAGGACTGCATTGTTAGCTCACACTGGGTGTCCAAGGGATTTGCGTGTGTATGTGTTTATGCGTGAAGAGCTGTGAATTACATTCATTTATCCATTGCTTGCTTTACTGATAAATCATCTACAATTTGTGTGACAAATGGACAAATGCTCTTCAGATCTATTATACTGATCTCCAGGTGCACAACACATTATTAATTCATGGAGTTCATGACATGTTCATTGTCCGCAATTAGTTGTACTGTTGAAACTGAAGCCTTCTTTTTATAAAAAAATGGTAGCATATATTTTAGCATGTGCCACTGCGATCAAACAAGAGGTGTTGCTGTGATCATTGTGCTGGTAGAAATTGGAAAACAGAAAGCTACAGGAGGCTGACCTGGTCCAAAAACACCCGGTGTCGTTAAACTTCTCATTCTTCACATTGTTCTAATTGCAGGTTTGCAAAAACACCCAGGGGTATACCCTGCAGGTAAACTGTTATTCAAGTAAGCTGAAATTTGACCTCAATACATTTCATTTTGTATTGAACCAAATTCTTTCCACAGCAGTTGCATATGGTTTGGGATCATATGTAACATGCAGTTGCTTTATCAAGTAAAATAACTGAGGAAAGGATAAAGCAGATAAATATGACAGTGATTTTTGTCCCTTAGTGAACTATCATAGAATCATAGAATTGTGACATTGGAAGGGGCTTACAAGGCCATCAAGTCTAACCCCCTGCTCCATAAAAAACAAAGGATATCTGCCAAGTGGTTGTCCAACTTTCTCTTGAATGCCTCCAGTGCTGGAGCACTCACCACCTCTTGATGTAATTGGTTCCATTGCTGTATGCTCTAGCAGTTAGAAAGGTTTTCCTGATAATCAGCCAAAAGCTGGGTTCTCTTAACTTGAGCCCATTGGTGCACATCCTGTGCTCTGGGATAATCGAGAATAGATCCTGCCCCTCCTCTCTATGGCAACCCTTCAAATATCTGAAAAGTGCTATCATATCGCCCATCAGTATTCTCTTCTCAAGGCTTTCAGTCTTTCCTTACAGGGCTTCATTTTCAGCCCCTTGATCATCCTTGTCACCCTCCTCTGAACTTGTTCAACTTGTAAGTAACTTTCTTTAAGAGTGGTGTCCAGAACTGGTCATAATATTCAAGGTGAGAGGGGGAGGAGCACCCATCAGATTTGGAACTTAATGCAGGTTAAAACATCATTTGCCTTTTTTATGCCTTTTGATCTACCCTAATTCCAGGATTCTTCTCACATGTCGTGTTGCTGAGCCAGGTGTCCACCATCTTGTTCATTAGGTTTCTTCTTCCTAGGTGCAGTACTTTGCATTTAACCTCATCAAATTTTGTTCTGTTGCTTTCAGCCTAGTGCTCCAGCCTTGTGGGTCAAGATCACCCTTGCGGGTCAAGATCATAGAATCATTCATTCATAGAGTTGGAAGAGACCGCAAGGGCCATCTAGACCAACCCCCTGCCATGCAGGAACCCCCATCACAGTGCTCCCGAGATATGGCCATCTTAAAAACCTCCAAATAAGGAGATTCCAACACCCCCTTTTTGAATTTTGTTTCTGTCTTCCAAGGTATTAGCTATTCCACCCAATTTTGCATCATATACAAATATGGCAAACATTTGCTGCACTCCCTTGTCCAAGTCATTAATAAAAATAAGTACCAGGCCCAGGACTGAGCCTTGGTGTACTCCAATTGTTACCTCCCCCCCGCACTTAGAGAGGGAGCCATTAGTCATAACCATCTGAGGACGATTCTGTAGCCAATTGTGTATCCACTTTACACTTGATTTATCAAGCCCTCAGCCAGTTAGCTTGCTAATCAGGATATCATGGGGAACTTTGTCAAAATCTGGCTGGCTTCTAGTTATTGTTGTCTTGTTTTCTATGTGTTTGCATAGTGACTGCTTAACAAGCTGTTCCAGGATTTGTCCTGGGATTGATGTCAGGCTGATTGGCCTGTCGTTCCCAGGTTCCTCTTGTCTGCCCTTTATGAAGACAGGGATAACAGTAGCCCTCTTCCAATCATCCAGAAATTCACCTGTTTCTGATGATTTCAAGAAAATAATTGTCATTTGTTACCATTTTTGCATCTCCATGAAGAAGGGAGTGGGGGAGACAGACAGAGAGAGAGAGAGAGAGAGAGAGAGAGAGAGAGAGAGAGAGAGAGAATACCAGAGCTGGCAGAAATAAAACCTTGGAGAGCTCATCTGTGCTTAGCTTGCTGCAAGTGGAGCTTTAAACTCTTTTAAAACAGTGCTTTGAAAAGATGCAAATCAGGTTTCAAAAAGGTGTATTTTTTTTTAAAAGGCAAGTGGAAATAATGTAACATGGCCTGAATTTATGCATAATCCTCCTGGCAGACAAAAGTTTGACAAGCATACACATTTCACTGGTACTGGAAATATTTGTATGTTGTTCTTTCTTTTTTTTTTTTACATTTATTGATCTCTGTTCTCTCCCACCCCCACCCCCAACCTGCTTTTCACCTCTCTAATGCAAGTAGCATTCATATTTACAAAATGTGTGGAGCTGGTTTGAACATGGATGTCTAATCACCCCATGGATCTTGCATTATGTTTTTAAAAAAACTGTCCACAAGCAAGTTGAAGGCATCTTCAGCCAGCCAAGGGCCAGCTAAATCTGGTTGATGTGAAAAGCTTGGTGAAAACACAACTAGCTTTTCTCAACCTGGAAACATTTGGTTGACTTCTAGAAACAGGTGAGCACAAGTGTTTGCTATAGAGAAATCTTTGTTAAGTCAGATATCTGTTCACTTGCACAGGCATGCTTTGTATCTCACCAGTCTTCACTGCTACAGTTGTCCCCTGCCCTTTCACGGTTCATATACTGCGGTCCTGATATATTATGGGTCCGCAGTATATGAAAAAAATGCTCCCTGGTGTTAGGAGGAAAGGCCTTCCCCGGTCCATCGGAAGCCCCAAAAGTGCTTCCCGCAAACTGGAAGTGACTTCCGGTAAACCAAAAGTGACCTCCAGATCACTAGAAAGCACTTTTGGGGCCTCCGAGGGCCCGGGAAGCCCCATGCAGGCCTGTTCGGAGTAGCGCCAGGCCTGGGATAAGTACAAGAGCCCCCAGAGAGCCCGCCCAGTCTCGACCCGATCCAGCATCCGCATATTACGGATTTTCAATTATTGCGGGTCAGGTCAGGTCCCTAACCCCTGCAATAGGTGGGGGTTTACTGTACTAACATTTTTCCTTCTCTAATGACACAGACTTTGTAACAAAGAGATAGATAAGGATGCAGTCTTCACTCCTTGTCTTCCCCCCCCTTCCGATTCACCTGTTTACATAGCTCTGCTTTGTTTCTTGCCCATTTCCTGGCTCTCACCTGGCCTACACATCATCTTTATTCTCTCGAGTCAATGTCAGTCGGTTCTGCCATGGCCCTGAATGACATTTGCAAGACTCTAGCAGGGCTTAATGCAAATTGAACTTTTCATAAGTTTCAAAGTGTGAAATGATTTTTTTTCTTAAAAAGAAGCCACTCTTCAATAAATTTAGACTATGAAACCAAGACTCAAACTTTCAATCTTTTGACTTCAAAAAATAAAAATCAATTTTCTCATTTTACTTACAGGTCCAATACATTTATTATAGCTTACGCTCTTTCTTTTCTATGCCAAATATTCCTGAGGTTTCTATGATACCCAATAAACAAAGCATTTAATCATCTATAAATTGCTAAACCAGTTTAATAAACTCAATTTTCTTCTACAAAATATTGCTGTATTGATCTTGGCACTTTTTTAAATAATATGAGCTTGCATAGAATTGCTTGCCATGAATGTCTTGGAAAGCAGGGCATAAACTTCCTCAGCAAAGCAACTTCTCTATGCAGTTCGTTTAATAGCACTATGCAATCTATTGATCTCTTCTGGTTACTGAAATGTATCTCAGGAAAATCTGTGGAATACAGCACCATGTTCCGTAATATTGTACTCGGCTATGCCATGTTCTATCCCTGTAGACGACAGCATCTCTGCTGAGGAAAACTCAATGCCTTGGAGACGACGGTCAGGAAACAGAAAAAGGGAGACAGCGATATGGCAAGGAACTCTATGCACAGCTGGGGGTGCTGGTTGACAATTGTCATAGGAGGACTATCAACTCCCAAAGAAGCCTCTACCAAACCAACATAGGGCTATCCCTTTGGCGGCTAATCTGCATGGTTTACAATCCAGAGAGGTGTTTCCTTCAGCCTAACACCTGATCTCAGATCTACTTTGGAGAAAATACCACCACACAACCTGTATATCCATGCTGGATCAGGCCAAAGGCCCATCTAGTCCAGCTTCCTGTATCTTACAGTGGCCCCACCAAATGCACAAGCTGCCTAGAAGCCCTAAGCACATCCGATCTCGCTTGATTTCGGAAGCTAAGCAGGGTCGGCCCTGGTTAGTACTTCGATGGGCGACCACCAGGGAATACCAGGTGCTGGAGTTAGGAACTGGCAAGCCACTCCAGTACTCCTGCCAAGAATACTCCATGGACATGGAGTCACGAAGAGTCGGTCACGACTGTAACGACAAAACACACACACATTCTCGTTCAACAGCAAACTCAGCTTGCTATCATCAATATCACATGGATAACATGTTGAACTTGTATACATATAAGATACTAGAACGACCTTCTGTAACAGAAGTGTAATATCCATCACAGCAGTGGGGAGGACTCCTTCATAGCTGCCTTGTTCCAGCCCCCTCCATTCTCAATCACCCCCAAATGCTGGAGAACTTTCAGACATGACAAAAAGGAGGAACTGACTGTTCCGTCATTTTTGCTTTTAATCTTCTCTGAAGTCAATCTGCCACATTCCATGCCCCATTGCATCTCTCCAATGCAAAGGTATATAGAAGAGGAAGATGATGTTACATTAACTTTTCTTCTCTCACATGTCCAAATGGGATTAGAGAACATTTTTGCAGTTGGGTTGGAAGACAGAGGCTAAAAAGTCAAGGAACCCAGCTTACCCCAAGGAAGAAGCAAACAAAAAGAAAAAAGTCAAATTGCCAGCATGCTCTGTCATGGAGATACAATGGAGACCCTTCATCTTTCTAACCTTCCCATAGGATTGTTCTTCCAACAATATATAGCAGTAGTGTCCAAGCTTCAGCCCTCCAGATGTTTTGGACCACAACTCCCACAATCCTTTGTCATTAGCAATAAAGGGTTGGAATTCTGGGAGTTGTGGTCCAAAAGATCTGGAGGGCCAAAGTTTGGACACCACTGATATATAGCATAACAGAGACTTCTTAAAGAACAATCTTCTGTGGCATATCTATTGAAAAGAAACAAAACTCCTATTATTATTTTAGCTAGTCTCCATGCATCTTCAGAAAACCTAGTAGACGCCTGAGCTGTGAACTCAAAGTACAATGAGCTGAAGATATGCAGGCTGGGCACTGGCACTAGGCAGAGTGAGGCAATGCCCTCATTCAGGAATTACTTGGACGCTACAGCAGCAACACCTCTGGCTTTTCCTTCTGAGTTTCCCAGCCACTTGTCTCTGATGGGGAATGGCTTCTATGTTTCACATGGGTTTCTCTGCAATTCTGATATCAGCCTGATGGCTCTCTGGTTGAGGTGGAGAACCCTCTGTTCACCAACACTGAAGCAAAAGCCAAATGGCACTCTAGTTCACACCCGTGCATGGAAGCAAAGGTGCCCGGGAGCACCATCTTGTCTTCTGCTTTAGACAAAAGATGTTTGACTGGGTCTGCAGACACGTATCTCCATTATAGGGATGTAAAGCCTTGCTCATCTTGTCCTTGTAGGTGGTGGTGAAGACTTGTCTTATTAGCCAGGACCGCAAGGATTTCTTGGTTTTTTTAAGGGGGGGGCTCTCTGTGTGTTTTGCTGCCATTGTTTTTGTTGGAGTTTGTATATCGGAATTGTTTTGCCTATATTTATGCAAACTATTTTTTGCCTAAAATTGCACAATTCACTTTATGCAAAAATTTGAAGAACTATATTTGGTGGGTGTCTGTCCTAATACCCATCTACTTCTGTGCTTCTGAGTGTCTGTCTATGCTTTGCTACTAAAAATAAAAAATAAAAATAAAAAAAATCACTAGAGACATTTTATGCATATTACAAAGACCTGGAAGAGGGAAGAAGAGCTGTTTTTAAGATCTAGGGCTTTTGTTCAAGAATGAAAACAAGAACATGAAAAGATGAAAACATGGAATTCAACACATTATTTCCATCTGAAGTTTCCATAATGGCCCGTCATCCTCCCTTCTTAGTTTGAAAATGGAAATAACTAGGCTTTCCTTGACACAGCTGCTCATTTGCACTGAAAATGCTATATGTATTGTGTGGGTGAAGAAGAAATTTCCACCTGCTCTTCTTCTCTCCAGATGCACAAGAGATTTATGTGTTTTTGTTGTAAATGCTAAAGCATTTTCTTCTACCATCTGTTCATTTCCCTTGCAAAAGTCACTCAAAAACAAAAAGAAAGCTTGAATCACTGGCACCCTCTTTCGATCGCTGTGTGCTTAATAGAATGGAAGTTTTTTTATATAGTGATAACTATGTGTGTGAATGATTTACAAACAAGTTGATGGAGATGTTAGCAATATTTTACATGAATAATTCTATATGACACCCCCCCATACTCATTATGAAAAAGGATGTCTTTTTATCTGTGGGCCTTGGCCATGAGTTGTACATGAGCTACGGAAGCACAGGTGTTAGAAAGGCGGGTACGGCTCAATTATACAGCATGTTATGTCCAGGTCCAGGGAGTTTCTTGCTCAGAAACTCATTTGCTCCATATATGTTGCTGGATTTGGACATATAAAGTTATCAGATCAGAGTTACAGAAAGAAACTGATGCCTTACACTTGCTTAGAATGCAGTGCCTTCAGCATTCCAGTCTGCTGTGACCCAGCCTAAAATGCTTTCTGGACACATTTTAATGGATCTGATTAAATATGGTGCCATCAGCACACTGGGTTGTTTCTCTGGACGCTCCAATCCCAAATTATTTACAAACATATTTAGGACATATCAGTCCCAATATAGATCCTTAGACAATCCCAGACTTTATTTCCGTCAAGTGCAACAGAGCATTGATTAAGACTATCCGCTTCCTGTTTGTGAACCAAGTATTTATCTGCAAGAGGACATATTATCTTGTCTCATGACTCTGTAGAAAGGCTACTACCACCCAATGAAGCACAGTGGTACCTTGTATAAAGGAATTAAATTAAATGAAATTCTGTTAAGCAAATTTTCCTTTATACAAATTTTCCATAGGAATGCATTGATAACGGAGTAATCCCTAATCACGACCATTTTTATGTTGTACGGATTCGCCCCATAGGCGATTTTGTTAAGCAAATTTCCCCTATCTCTGGACTTTTTTATGTTGTACAGATTTTATGTTATACAAACTGTTTGTTATATGAGGTTCCACTGTAACTTAAAAAGTACACAGATAGGATACTTTTTTTGCTGCTAGTTTAAACAAGAAAGAAATTAAACTGCAAAAGATTAAAAAAAAAAACACAGTAGCACAACATCTGAATTTACTTTGTTTTCTCCTTTTGAGGTAGTGTTATTAATGCTATGGGCTTAACACTCTGTCTTGTATCTGGCACAAAGCCTAAAATAGTTCAATACTGGCTGGAGATAAACCCACCGACATGTTGCTTTTAACAGATCAGAGATCTAAGAAGGCAGCACACGCAGCCTACAAAACACGTGCAAGGGACGTATAAAGCCAGTTCTTCCTATGAGAAGGAAGATTAAGGCTGGGAAAGGATTAGAAATTAATTAAGAAGCTCCGTCATGTTTCCCAATATCCTCTTTGATCTGTGAGCAGACACTCTCTAGGGGCTTTGCTGCCGCTGTGTCAGAGACCTTTTGAGCTGTGAGTACTAGGCAGGCTTATTGCTCTTCCCACTTCTCTCAGATATCTAGTGTAAATGATTGCCGGAAAGTGGGTGGGAGGAAGCAAGCAAGCAAGGGGAAGCCTCACAGCCAAGAATGACCCAATGAAACCCACCATATTATATTCAACTATTAGATTACTTCACTGGCATTTAAAGAGACCTATCTTTTTCATCTATATTCCAGGCAGAAAAGGAGATTTCTAGGTTGCATGCAGAGAACAGGAGGTGCTCCTTTGGCTCCCAAGAGGAATTGGGGAGACAATCTTTAACACGAAATGAAACAACACATTATTTTTCCATTTTGTGCCATCTCTAGTGTTAATGTTTCCCTACTGCATTTCTCCATGCATGTAAGATATATAAGACGTTCCCTTCTACTTTCCTGTGAATTTACAAATGTATTGCCATAGAAAAACAGATGACCAATTATTTATGAAGTAGCTCTTAGTTATTGCCTGAAAATAAGGACAGAGGATCTAGGTCTGATAACCTTAATGATTTTTTAAAAACTTCTGATTAATTCTATTTCTGTAAAAAGTCTGGACCAGAACAACTGGATTGGAGGGCATGTCCACCACATATGAATGCATCTATCAATATTTCCACATTTCCTCCAACAGGTTGACGTGACTTCTATATTGATATACCATAAACATGGTGATGTAACATATTACCTGAGTACAGAAGCTTAATAGAACAGTCACTAAGTTAGGCATGATTAGAAAGAATGGTTTCCTATAGGCAAAGGCAACAGACAAGGGTACATTTTCTCTCCATATTTATTCTGTCTGAATTGAAAGTTCAATTGAGAAGGAGTAGTGGGAATTGGTAGAAGAAACATCAATAATATATGATATGTAAATGACACCATCTGACTGGTGGAAATCAGCAATAACATGAAACAACTTCTGAAAGAAGAAAGTGCCAAAATAATAAAAACTAAACTCGTCTATAGGAAATCTAGATAACTTTTAATGGTGATAATGACAAAATTGAAATTGTTAAAGATTTTGTATATTCTGAAACAAATGGGCTTTCAAGTTGAGATCTTTAAGGAGTGCTTTTACTAGCTCCTCTCCCCCAGTGACAATGAAGAAATTGCAATAGTTAAGAGATTTTGTATACCTTGGTTTAATTCAATCTAATGGAGACTTCCGCTAAGAAATCAGAAGAAATCTGAGACTAAGAAGCACAGCAATGAAAGAAGTAGAAAATATTATCAAGTGTAAGGATGTGTCATTGAAGACTGACTCATCAGATTGACTCTAATGGCTATATATTACAGAAAAGCTGCATTCCTACAGAATGGATTGGTTATCAGTGGTATGGAATTAATTTTTACAAAGAGAAATAAAAGCCCTTTCAATGGAAAGCAAGAGTAGTCCTTCTCACTCCATGTATCTATCAAACTGAATTCACTGGCAAATTGTTGCAGTGAAGTGTGATGTGGAGCTTTATGAGTATGTGTCCAATACACTTTTGGAAGAAACTGCAGCTAAATGACAGGAGTTCAATCTAATATGTGCCATGGGGTTGGGTGCCCTTTGTGATGGATTTCTTGCATCATTATCATGTCAGGGTCCTTGTGTTTTATTATTTTCTGGATTCACCTTCATTTAATTGGGGATCCCAATCCACTGATGTTAAAACATATCCCTTGCAGATCTGGCATCCTAATTTAACATAGAAAGGTTCCTTGAGTTGGCCTGAGATGGGCTGTAATTGGGAAACCAATCGGAAGTCCACATAGTGATGAAGGCAAAGTTTAAAGTATAAAATATAACCTTTAACATTTAAAAAACAATTTGCCCACATTAACCATGGCCAAAAAAGGACCCCTGAAATTACTCTGAAATGGCCCTTTAAGTAGGGAATTCCAGGCTGTCTTCCAATGGACAGCATCAATGAGAGGGCAAAACATGGGGGGACATAGATGGGACAACTGTATATATATATCTATATATATTAGAGATGGGCACGACTTGAAAAAATTTTTTTCGAGTTGTCGTTAGTTGGGCCGGTTCCGTTTCGGCTCGTTTCCGTTTTTCGCAAAAAACTGCAAAAATTAGTCGGTTCATTTTTTCGTTTTCGTTAGTACTGGTTTTGGGGGGGGTTGCGGGCTCCTGGAGGCACCTCTGTGGGGTGGGTGCCTCCTCTGGCCCGCTAGGAAGGGAATGCGGGCTCCTGGAGGCCCCTCAACATGGGGGTCTCCTCTCCTCACCTGCTGCTGCAAAAGGGCATGCATAGCCATATGGATATGCATACCAGTTGCAGGCTATGAGACCAGTGAGAGTGATAGCGTCATGCCTTCCCTGCACAAGGCTATCGCACCCACTATGTCTCACAAAGAAGGGAATCGTACTTGCGTAGTGCAATGCAAGTAGATCTGGCTTAGGGTTAAGATGGGTTAGTGCAAGGGCTAGGGTTAGGCTAGTGATGGGTAAGGTTAGGGTGGGCTAGTGGGGTGCACCTCTGGGTGCCTCTCTGACCCACTAAGAAGACAGTGTACTGTGACGTATGGGTAAGGAGTCAAGGATTAGGGTTAGGGTTAGGGGGCTAGGGCAGGGTTTAGTGGGCTTTTTGGCACATCCCAGAAGTCTCAGTGGCCAAGTGGCCATGCGATTGGTGGGATGGCTCCAAAAATTTGCATGGTCCACTCCCACATGGCCACTCGGCCAGCCCATCATTGCGCAGGTGTAAATAAAATAAAATAAAATAAAATCAATGGACGACAGAGGAGGAGAGGAGAGACATTTTGTTGCAAGAAAAAACCCACTGCTACTGTAAAAAATCTGGCAGTTTATAGCAATTTGCGCATGTTTCTGTGGTGCTGGTGTGTTTTTGGACCACAATTTCAAAAATTTTTTGCGGTCGCCGCCCCATTTTGGATCCCCTGCCCGCACCGCATGGCATGGCGACTCGAGTCCGGCTGCCCATGAGATGGGCATGACTTAGCGGTATTCCCGTTTCCGTTTCCGTTACTCGGTTCCGTTACTCTACGGAAACGGTAACGGGAATTACTCCGCCAGAATTCGAGCTCGAACCGACGAACGAACAATTTGGTCTGATTTGTCGTGGTCATTCCTGGCATCGCGGCGATCCCGCGATGCCAAGCGGCACAGAAAAAACGTTTTTAAAAGTAAAAAAAACCCAGATTCCCGGCCAAAAAGCAGGCGGAAATATGCCTGCCGTGCCTCAGGGCACCTACCAGAGGGGTGGTTTCTGGAGGGGTCCCCAGCCTCCCCCCCTCCTCCGTCCTGGTCTGCTCTGACTCGCCGCAGGCTCGCAGCAACAAGCCGCACGAGTCTCGCCGCCGGCCGCCGCAATTCAAGCGCAAGCGGCAGGGCACAGGAAAAAAGTTTTAAACTCTCCCCCCACCCATTCCCGGGCCAAAAAGCAGGCGGAAAAATGCCTGCCTGACTAAGGGCTCAGGGCACCTACCAGAGGGGTGGTTTCTGGAGGGGAGGGTCCCGGCTTCCCCCCCTCTCCTGTCCTGGGCAGCCGGACTCGAGTCGCCATGCCATGCGGTGCAGGCGGGGGATCCAAAATGGGGCGGCGACTGCAAAAAAAATTTGAAATCGTGGTCCAAAAACACACCAGCACCACAGAAACATGCGCAAATTGCTATAAACTGCCAGATTTTTTACAGTAGCAGTGGGTTTTTTCTTGCAACAAAATGTCTCTCTTCTCCTCCTCTGTCGTCCATTGATTTTATTTTATTTTATTTTATTTACACCTGCGCAATGATGGGCTGGCCAAGTGGCCATGTGGGAGTGGACCATGCAAATTTTTGGAGCCATCCCACCAATCGCATGGCCACTTGGCCACTGAGACTTCTGGGATGTGCCAAAAAGCCCACTAAACCCTGCCCTAGCCCCCTAACCCTAACCCTAATCCTTGACTCCTTACCCATACGTCACAGTACACTGTCTTCTTAGTGGGTCAGAGAGGCACCCAGAGGTGCACCCCACTAGCCCACCCTAACCTTACCCGTCACTAGCCTAACCCTAGCCCTTGCACTAACCCATCTTAACCCTAAGCCAGATCTACTTGCATTGCACTACGCAAGTACGATTCCCTTCTTTGTGAGACATAGCGGGTGCGAGAGCCTTGTGCAGGGAAGGCATGACGCTATCACTCTCACTGGTCTAATAGCCTGCAACTGGTATGCATATCCATATGGCTATGCATGCCCTTTTGCAGCAGCAGGTGAGGAGAGGAGACCCCCATGTTGAGGGGTCTCCAGGAGCCTGCTTTCCCTTCCTAGCGGGTGAGGATAGGAGGCACCCATGGGTGCCTCCAGGAGCCCGCATTCCCTTCCTAGCGGGCCAGAGGAGGCACCCACCCCACAGAGGTGCCTCCAGGAGCCTGCAACCCCCCCAAAACCAGTACTAACGAAAACGAAAAAACAAAAAAAACAAACCGACTAATTTTTGCGATTTTTCACGAAAAACGGAAACGAGCCGAAACGGAACCGGCCCGACTAACGACAACTCGAAAAAAAAATTTTTCAAGTCGTGCCCATCTCTAATACCTATTAACCTTGATAGACCATCACTTGCAATATTCAGAAAGGAGAATGGAGCCAAACGTATTCTACCCTATCCACTTGGTTCCAGGCATTTTTACTTTCTTGGCAAAATAAATTTAAAGGGGTGGGTTTTTAGAACATCCTTAACACAATCCTGCTTTGTGCAAACAGTATCTGACACTTGCAGTTTAACCTGCAGACAAATGGAACTCATGCTGCCTAACTATAAAAAAGATATTTACAAACAAGGCCCTCGGGCTCTTTGCCGTGAAAAGTAAATGTGTTCTACTCTCTTCATAGACTTACAACTGTGAGAATACTTTGATGCTGCTGAGGGTACCGCACACGTGGTGGTAAACAGCAAGAACTCAGTGGTAGAGGAATTTTACAGGGCATTAGTACCAGAGGCCCACAGATGGAAAACATATCTGCACAGCTTTCCAAGGCAAAAAGCAGCTCCTGACAAGGAAACTACAAAAGATCACAGGCAATGGTGTCAAGAAGCCTTGTTTATGTAAATGGATGCTAGCTAAAGACTGGAAGGAAATCATGTTTGATCCAGATGTTTCTTTCCTCTCATTTGATCATCATGTCCACAGGAGTAATGAGGAAACTGATTCCTACCCACCACCTCTAATTATTGGGTGGGAAAACTTCCCCCTCACATTGTCCATCTTCCCACCTGGGAAAAGCCAATGTCTTCTAGCCAAGAGAATGAAGAGAAATCAGGAGGGGGGTTCACTTGTGTTCTGTTTGCTTTCTTAATCAGGAGATTCCACACTTATGGAAGGGACTCAGCTTCAGCCGCAGAGAAACTGGAAATGGATATTAAGGAGGAACTACATAATTCAGAGGAAGGCTTTGGGCGAGAGGAGCTCCTTGATGTCACCTGGCTCACTGGCTTGGCCTTGAAAAGCTGTCTGTGCCCAAAGCTTAAACATTGCCCAGTCTCTCTTCTAAGGAAAGGTTCTTCGTCTATTGAAGAACCTTTTAAAGACATCAAAATAAAAACTCAAAGACATATTTTGTTTCTAAATGCAGTAGCGCTCCGACTACTCTTACTGTGCAACAGCCAAAGTGTCCCTTGTACAGCGGCACCTTGGTTTAAGTAATTAATGCATTCTCCAGGACATTTTGTATCCTGAAAAATTTGTAAACCGAAGTGCGGTTTCCCACAGGAATGCTCTGAAAACCAATTAATCCATTCTGGAAGTCAGAAAAAACACAAAAAAGTCAAATGCAGAATTCACAGAACAGGCACAAAAGCAATGAAGGATCAGCCCCCTACCTTTCCACTGCTTGAGAAAAGCACCAATAAAAGTTCAAACCCATGGCAAAAAATGTCCAAAATGGCTCCAAAACCTGAGGAAAGAACAGTGCCAACTCCTCCCACACCTCCACAAAATAGGGGGTGCAATGCATCCTGGATTCACTTTTTGTTTTGCAATGCCTAATGGAAAAAATGTAACCTGGGGCATTCCATTGAAAATATTCTTAACCCATTTCCAATAATTTCTTTTTGAAAAAGTTGTTCGTAACCTGAAGCATTTGTAACCTGGGGTACCACTGTGTCTGATTTTTTTAATGGTTCGAGATATCTCTTGCATACTCATGTTAAACGAACACACATACAACTCCACAGGTAAGATATTCCAATGCACTCTTGTTCTGAAAATAAAGGCTTCATTTAATTATCAAACACCATCACAAGGTCACAGGATGAAACTGAGTGTAGAGGGATAGTTTTTCATTTCCTGAATTTGGCCTTTAATGCCTCCCATTTCCAGTAATGTTAAAGGGAGGAAAAGAGACATATATACTTGTCTGGGTTCAATCCCAGGTATCAGGCTCAAGGTTCACTCAACCTTCTACCCTTCTAAAGTCGGGGGGGGGCAATGTGCACCCTGTGTAATTAAATTACAAATCACCTAGAGATTGTTTTAAGCACTATGAGGCAGTGTATGAGCAGCATGCTTTGCTTTGTTTTTGCTTCTGTTTTTGAAATTCTAAGATTCTGTCATTGGGCTTTGGATGAGGAAGAAAATCCAAGTTCTCTCCCATCCAATGACCCAATTTTGAACCCTCCATTTCTTAAAAAGGATTGAAGATGAAACAGTTACAGCAGGAAAACATCTTTCTGGAACTGTACTTGCATGGATTCCCCATCTAAAGAGCTTTCTCTGTGCCCATGGAGATGGTCTACGGAAACAGACAGCCCCTCCAATCCATCCAAGAAGGATGATAGGGCTACTCAGTATGAAGCACATGTTTTGGAGGGAAACAATGAGTGTTTTTGTGTGGATATTTTTTTAACCCCAGAGCTCAATAAAGAAATGAGGTTGAAGAGAATCATGGCTGACCTGAGTGGAAAAGAGACAAATTAGCTCCTCCTGACAGGACTTAAAATAAAGCCAACACCAGACCTTGTATGTTTCACCATACCTTTCTAATCCATCAGAAACTCAGAATTTAAAGTAGGTGTGCTTATGTGTGTGTGGTTGGTTACACAGCTTTCAGATTTGTCATCTGAAAGAGTAGCTTTTCCAGTTTCTGGAGAAATGTTAACAGCTATGCAATCAATTCCCTTCCTTGGCTTCCCTCCTTACAATCTTTCTTGTTATATATTGGTAACAAAACTCTTTTTTGCATTTTAAAGTAATGGGACTCAGTGGGCACCATTTTGGAGGGTGCTGGAGCCTGCTTGTGTTCTTGGTCACCAGAGAAAGAATCATGGTGATAGATAATATTTTATTATACCACCCTATGTGACTGGGAACCTGTTGAAGAAAAACCCACTTCTCTTTTTATGGGAAATACACCTTGGTCTTGAAAATTTAATTCCCAGAGAGACAACAGAACTGCTTAACAACCTCAATAAATCTAAAGCTGCTTTAATCAGTGCAGCAGTGTCTGATTATTTCTGTTCTCTGCAAAGTACTATCTTACAGAACTCAGGCTTTGGGTAATGTATTTGAGTTTTATTTAACTCTTGTGATGCTGCTGCATGTACCCAAAGTAAAAGTCTTTTATCTATCCTTTGCTTAAATTTCTAGCTAGCTCCAAGGATACAAACATGTGTCATGACTTTTAACAAAAATCCAACTAAGAGTACTTTAACTGTGCTCTGAGTTGGGGCGGTATATAAGCAGAACACTTAACTGTTTTAAAGTTACAGAAACAGACCCAGGCACATTCTAAACTGGTACAGCCTCATATGCTGAAATATATTACAGTGGGTCAATTGCAACTTATGGTGAGCCTTTTCAGATTTTTTTTTGAGGCAGAGGATAGTCAAAAGTGGTTGAGCATTCACTTCTTCTGGGGCTGCCCTGGGACTATGCAGCTTGCACAAGACCACACAGGTTTGCGTATCTCCTGGGAGCACTGGCATAACTAGGGAGGGGCGGAAGAGTGCATTTGCCCCAGGGTGCGCAGCAATCTGGGGGTGCCTGGAGGGAGAACAGGAGGAGGAAGCCATGCACCATCCTGCCAGCAGTCCTCCTTTCGTCCTGCTAAGGCTTGGTGATCCTTAGTCGGATTTTTGTTTCTGTGCAGATTGAGGGGGCTCCTTGTCAGATGCAGCTGGAAATGGGATCCCCAGTGTCTATTATATCTGCACAGGGAATATCCTGAAGCAAATGGTGAGCCACTGTGTGAGACAGATGCTGGACTGGATGGGCTGTAGCCTGTTCCAGCACAGTTGTTCTTATGTTCTTATGCAGACATATGCACTGTTTGGTCTTTCGTGCATGATCAGAATCCTGAATTACACCTAGTTCCTGATCACAGCTCAGTAGCAATTCCAGTTTTATTATTAGGCAAAGCAGGGTGATATGCTCAGGGCTGCTCCTTCGGGACTCCCCAGCCATTCCCCTCTGATGGAAGGACGGAGCATTATAAGCCTCAGTGATTGTTTCAGATCACCTGTGGAATAAATCAAACTATCAACATGTCTCCTTTTCCTTTCCCTCCTGTCTTAAATCCACACATCAATGACTGGAGCTCACACTTCTTGCAATAAGCCTGTTCCCAGTAATTGCCTTATAAACATAAGGTGAAAATTACATACTTGGAAAATGATTCATTATATGTTTATTTGTCAAGAAGATTCTGCCAAGTGGAGAAAGCACAGAAAAACTTATGCGACATATTTCAACACTGACTGGAAATTCGTAAATTGGCAATCTTTTTTCAACTGCTCGGAGTGAAGGAATGCAAGTTAGCAAAGTGCACCCAGATCCCACTGGTAACTCCCCTACCCACCCCACCCCACCCCACACACATTAAAATCAATGTTTTACATTGATTTAAATTTGGGCATTTACTTGAGGTACATCCACACATGAAGTACCATGGAAGGGGAGTTTTTCTATTCTTCCGCCAGAGGTCTGTTTATTTTAAGGCGGATGTGGAATCGATTCCATGTACACGAACATCTCTGCCATATTGTTTTTAAAAGCTTCCTGTTATTGGATACAGTGGTTTACCACATAATGATAATTAAAAACAACAACAAATGACTGTCTCGTGGTCCCTTAAAAGCTGGCACTGCGCAAAATAAGTGATTCCCAGTCATCAGTCGGACAAGCCCAGCCTTCTTCTCTTCCCCTTTCAGCCCCCCAACGTTCCTCCCTTCCTGCCATGTCTTTACCTTCTTCTTGCCCTCTCTGACTCCTTCCTGTTTTCTCTTCTCCCCAGTCATCTGCCCCACCACCGCTCTTACTCCTACCATCACCCTTTCCCCCTTTCCCTCTTTTGCCTTCCACCCATTTCCCCCTTGTTCCTATTTCAACTCTCCTCCTCCTCCTCCTCCTCCTCCTGCTGCTGCTGCTCCTTCTCCTTCTAGACAGCATTCCCCCATCCACCCAGTCCAAACAGCCATCCACTTGAAGGTGGTGGCAGTGGCAGCGGCAGTGGGAGCAGCAAAGGGGAGAGATGGTGACGGTGAGGACACACGCACCAACCCAAAAGCCATGCAGTCTTACTCTGAACTGAAAAGAAACAATCCCTGTCTTGATTTGTTTCATCAGTGGGCTCAGGCTCCTTGTTACAATGAATCTGACACTGTACTATTATATAAGAGGAACACTAGAAGATCATAGGAAATGCCTGCATGGGAAACTCTGGTAGTGTATGTGAGAGCACGCAAGAAGGCTTTAAAGATACCAAATCATAATGAGCTGCAGTGGTTCAAGGTCGATTCTGAAACAAGTAGATGACACTCCTGTTCATCTTCTAAAGCAATATGCCAACTGCATATTGACCAGATAATTCTGTTTTATAGGGAGCGGGATCCTGTAGGGAATGGTGGTTTTGAAAAATGGGGAGATGTGGCCTGCTGAAGCCCATAAGGAGAAATGCCACCCTTCAAACCTGTCTACTCCTGCCTTAAAGCACTAAGTAGTCTTGTTCCTAAGAGCCTTGGAAGAGGACCAACTGGATGCACTTCCACTAGCTGAATTCTAGCCCACTCTAGATGCCAGCTGCATAGTGGGCACAGTGCTCTTCAACAGTTTTATTAATGACATGGATCAGGGGTGCAGGGAATGCTAATCATGTG
The DNA here is from genome assembly GCA_023846285.1 of Phrynocephalus versicolor. Taxonomy (NCBI): domain Eukaryota; kingdom Metazoa; phylum Chordata; class Lepidosauria; order Squamata; family Agamidae; genus Phrynocephalus; species Phrynocephalus versicolor. Next base: position 1,686,020 of record JAHTLZ010000010.1, read on the forward strand.
TGCAGATGGCATAAAATTGGGTGGAATAGCTAATACCTTGGAAGACAAAAACAAAATTCAAAACGATCTAGATAGGCTTGAGCACTGGACTAAAAGCGACAGAATGAAATTCAGCAGGGATAAATGCAAAGTAAGGCACCTAGGGAAAAGATGCCAAACACAGTTGCAAGATCAGAGATATCTGGATCAACAATACTACAAAAAAAGAGAAGAATATTGGAATTGTTGTAGATCACAAGCAGAATTTCAGAGGCATAGCTAGAGTTTGGAGCACCCAGGGACAAAGTAAGTTTCCTTACCCTCTCCTTCCCACCAACCGTGTCTCACCCACTCAGCAAGGGGGGGCAGACCCTGGGGGAACAGTGGGGGAGGGGAAGAAGGGTCTCCCCTTCTCATGCCCTCTTTTTTTTGGGGGGGGGGGCTCTCCATTCCAGTCAAGGCTCTCCTGTGCAAACAGTGCGCGGATAGCACCAAGCAGGCATTTTTTTCCAACGATCACCTCTGTAGCATGCTTCCCCTTCTCCTTTCCCTCCTAGTTGAGGCTTCCCCCTTAGCTGGGGGAAAGGAGGAGAGGGAAGCAAGTGATGGGATATTTTTTCCAAGCAGCACCCTTGTGGCAGCCAATGATGGAGATGCTGCTTGGGGAAAAAATGCCTGCTTCCCTCTCTTCCTTTTCCCTGACTAAGGATCAGCAAGCCTTAACAGGATGAAAGGAGGACTGCTGGCAGGAGGGTCCGTGGCTTCCTCCTGCAGCTCCCCCACAAGGTGCTCCCTCATTGCTGGGCGCCATGGGGCACATGCATTCTTCCGCCCCTCCGTAGTCACGTCAGTGCTCAATATGAGCCAACAGTGTGATGTGGCCACAAAAAAGGCAAATGCTATTTTAGGCTTCATTAACAGAAGTATAATTTTCAAATCTGGTGAGGTGCTTGTTCCCATCTATTCAGCACTGTTATGCCTCATGTTGAATATTGTGTCCAGTTTGGGACACTGGACTTCAATATGGATGCTTACAAAGAGGAAAAAGTTCAGAGGAGGACGTTAAGGATGATCAGGGGGCTGGAAACCAAGTCTTACAAGGACAGACTGAAAGAACTGGGAATGTTTAGCTTTAAGAAAAAGGAGGGGCAATATGATAGCACTTTTCAAATATTTGAAGGGTTGTCATATATAGTAGTAGCAGGATCTGTTCTGGATTAACACAGAATGTAGGACATAGAACAATGGGCTCAGATTACATGAAGCCAGATTTTGGTTGACTATCAGGGGGGAAAATCCTTACAGCAGAACAGAACATTTAAGATATTTAAGACAAATTTAAAAACAATGAATTAGAAAAGTCATCTTAAAACATTAAAAGACAACATTAAAACTAAAAAGAGTACACAAACAGTTAAAAGAAAAAAAATCCACAATGAGGGATGGAAACTATGAAGTCAGTCAATGCAATCATATATGGTAATCCATAAAAAGTCACACAACAGGTAGTCTCATTCAGGGAAAGCATGCCTGAAGAGGAAAGTATTTGCCTGCTTCTGGAAAGACAGCAGAGATGGGGCAATCCTGGCATTCGGTGGGAGGGAGTTCCAAATCTGGGAGCAGCAACAGAGAAGGCCCTTTCATGTGTTCTTCTGAGATGCACCAGTGAAGGTGGCAGGATAGAGAGAAAGGCCTCTCCTGATGACGTTAGCACCCAATCCGGTTTGTATCTGTATTTGATCTTTGAGGAAGCTTGAACCCAGGCCAAACCTTGGTAAAAACCAGCACTTTGAATTGTGCCCGATAGCTGATTGGCAGCCAGTGGAGTTGCTTTAATAGGGGTGTAACGTGATCTCTGTAACCTGCCGCGATCAGCAATCTGGCTGCTGCATTTTGGACCCACTGAAGTTATCGTTATCCAAGGTATTACTGTACTCCAGTTCACCACAAGAGAAGTGGGGTGAGATACATTCTTGCCTGACCCTGGCGGTAATCTCCAAGAAGTCTGGATAGCCATTCTTGATTTTAATGCAGCAGCTCAATCATTGGTACAAGGTCTTAAAATTTATAACAAAGAATGTTGGTATGGCATACAGACTCAGGGCTATCAAAAGTTTTTTTTTTTTAAATCGTGGAAGTGATGGCTAATGGGTGCCAATATTCGATGCACTGTTCTAAGATGTTTCTTAGGGTAAATATTTTCTTGCTGCAGGACCTTACATAATGGAATCTGGCTTGTTCATCTCTCAGGTATTGATCAAGTGCACAAAATGCCTCCGTGGGCAATGAGAGAAGGGTGATGCCCTGCAAGCTCATATATTCACTGATGTTTCCTTTTTTGGTGATCTGATAATGGTGCTTCTTCACTAATCCTCCAGGACTATACCACTTTGCCAGCTCTTGTTAAACAACTCACAAGTTTACCGAACTATAAAAAAAAAATTAGCAGGCAAGGGGTCCCTGATCTCTTCTATTTTATTAGGACTATATAATATTTCTGCAGAGCATTGTTATCCACAAACCAGGGTCCTGTTGGGATTTTACTCCAGAGCAAATCAAATAACATAAGTTACAGTGCTGTGTAGCAACTATTCAGCAACGTACTGCTCACATGCTTGATCATATATCTCGTCCCATGACTGTCATGCAATATGATTCTGCAAGATACACTAAGAACTAACAATCTAATATTTAGGTACATTTTGAGAGATCAGTTATGCAGCATTAAATACTTTCCTTAACTATGCTGAATATCTGAAACTTCCAACTACAAAAACATGTGTGGGTCCCCACCCCACCCCAGAAATTCATCACACAAGAAATGTGAAAAGAGGTTAGGAATTGAGTCACATTTAAACATAAAGACAAATAAGGACAGGGGCTGAGTTTAGGAGCAGCTATTGGTGATTCAGACATGATCTCTCCCTCACTGTAGCTACTATATTATTTATTATGTTCTATGTGAGATGTCAAATGAAACACAAGCCCTGTGCAGATGTTACTGTTCATGGGAGAATGAGGCTACATTTGTCCAACCAGCCTCTATCTGGCATTTGCATGTTTGAATGTCTGTGTCAATCTGTCACCGGCGGGATGGAAGCAAGCAAGCGGGGGAAAGCACCAAAGCAGAGGAAGGCTGGCAGATCGGTATGGGTGCTGGGGGGCAGAAGTGCCATGTCTGCCTTCTTGCTGCCTTGCTTGCTGGAGGGAGTCACCAAGGGGACGGAAGCAAGCAAGTGGGGGAGAGCACCAAAGCCAAGGGGGGCTGGCGAAACAGTATGGGCCCTGGGGGCAAAAGCTGCACCTGTGTGGCAGAAGTGCCCTGTCTGCCAGCTTGCCTGCTGGAAGGAGTCACCAGTGGGACAGATTCAAGCACCTGCCTGCATGCCTTCCCTACTACCCAGGCGGCAGCTTCTCCTGCCTTCTCCCTCCACTTTGGTGCTTCCCACCACTTGCTTGCTGGCTTGCCTGTTGGAGGGAGTCAGTGGCAGGACGGACCACGTGTCTTCCTCTCTACCCGGGGCGGCTTCTCTTCTGTCCTCCCTCCTTTCCTCGCCCTTCCCTCCCTAGCCCCAGCCGGCTGATTGAAATGTCCAAAACCAACATTATACTTTTATTAAATGTACATAAACAGGGTTTAGACAGTGGGGACATGTGTCTATTAATGCATGAATTTGAAAAATGCGCACATACAAATGCCCCTTGGTTTTTCTACATAAGCAACACGGTCACCACTGCTGCTGCCCCTACCACACAAGAAAGAGAGATAATGTGTGTGTGTGTGTGTGTGTGTGTGTGTGTGTGTGTGTGTGTG